>QVRM01001715.1:0-38189 GCA_003439945.1 Dermanyssus gallinae
AAAGTCGCACACAGTCCACTATGTTTTTTGCCGCCATTCGCTATACACTACCGAATTTACTGGAGATTTGTTACGCCTAATGATTTGAAAGCCGTATGAACTTTGCTGATACGAAGACGATCTCCCGTTGAGTAAATAATTAAATGAGTACATGCGCATGTTGTCTGAAGGTGTAGGGTGCTCAACGTGGAAAAACGATGAAAATTGTGACATCAAGAACAGCACTAACAGTAATGACGAGACAGTAACATTTGCAGCAGCAGCAGCAGCAAGGCAGCGAGACATGTTATTTATCATGTGGGGAATCTAGAAGATCCCTTCTAGACACAAGGCACAAAAACATCTCGAACAGCTCGCGTGTGTATATATAGTGGACTAGTTGAAGCCAGGAGATATATACATATATATATATATATATATATATATATATATATATATATATATATAGTGTGCCTGAAAGAGAGAGCGCAAAGAGGAGGAAGACAACAAAGAACCCCAGACTCATATCGTGCTGCTGCGATGGGCCTCCGTCCACCGCATACATACATATGGCCGTGCGCGCCAGTTAAATTTCTAATTATTCAAAGTGCAGCCCCGAAGAGAGCTCGACCTATTCAACCAGCCCACCCCCCACCCCAGCCGTCCAGCCAACCAGCTATGCGCAGAGATGTTAGACGAGAGCTCATGCATCTTCCCGCACGGCTGGGCTAGAACCAGCGGTGTACACAGTGGAAAGTCGAGTCGGGTAAGTAACCACCACCATCACCAGGCTTCCTTCTCCCTAGACGACGAGGGGTTTCTGCCGCGTCATCTCCCCCACGTCAGTTTCTCTCCCCCCCCCGCCCCCCCCCCCCCGGACTCAACAGTGTTTATATGTTGTACATGCTACTACGCGAGGCATGTGGGCGCGACTCAGACCGCCACGGGAGGCGATCCAGCAATGAAGACATGGAAACGTTTGGCAATTTCTTAACGCCGCGGCTTTATTTTGTGCGAAAAATTCCCGACGCCTTACGCGGGCTGCGTTCACTGCAGCTCGTTGCTCGTATGTTGTGTCGCTCGGCTGGGCCCCGAATAAACGCTACAACGTGTCTAAAGTGGCAGCTAACGCTCTCTCCCTTGCTCTCTGAGACGGAATTTGCCGCGATTGCGGTGTAATGTGTAATGAGCTTGTATGTCAAACAACAATATGTAACGGAAAACATAAAATAAATATACATTATTAAAAAATATAGAAATATTATATACACACAAAATATATACTTCAGAAAGCATTTCCAGTTTAGTGCTATGTCATTGCATTGTGTGCTGATCATAACCCTCATTTGCGCGCTCTGTATAACTAAGCGCAGGTATAAAAAGGCTGGTTCTTCGCGTCTCTTCCTGCCGCGTCTTCTCCCTCATGACAAAGTTGAGATATTAGATTCTGCCTATCCACTCAGCGGCGGAAAAGTGCATCCCCCTCGTTCGCTGTCCAGCCCCCAGCTTTGGCGATGTCGGGAGAGCGAGGGGCAGTCGGCGACTGTGTGGTCTACTGTATCCGGGAAACCGGAGTTACATAGGGCGCAGGTGTCCTGTCAGGGATACTTTCGTCTTCGCTCGGTAGAATCCTTGAGAGATTGCGTAAGACCTGCGCTACCTTTTTGGCCTTATACCCTACCTGCGCCTTTGGACCGAAAACGAAGCCCTGCGGAAACCCCGCCGTGACCTTGTAAGTGTACCCCTTCGCATAGACCAGCATACGCTGGTTTAAGTAAGACGACACAATTCGAATAAGGAAAAGCGGAATCTGGCGATCTTCCAGAGCCCTCCTATTTATCCCCCAGTTTATTGTATCGTGGTCTTAACTTTCAACAAAATAAGCAGAACAGTTACTTGTTCCGCGCGACGCGGTTGCCTCCTATCCCGCGTGTTGAAAGATATGCCCGATCGCGCCTCTCTAGCGCTGCATTAAATCTGTCCAGAGAGCAATACGTTCAAATAACTTTCCCACTGCATCGAAGAGGCTGATGGATCTGTTTGAGGGTGGACCCTCCGGGCCCATTGAGGTCTTCCTCCCGTCCCCTTCCACAGAAGGCCGTGCGGCCAGGTTCACCAGGACCTTGAGGTGTTTTGTCGCCATAAGTTTTGCGACCTCCGGGAGCATATCGTCGGGCCTGGGGGACTTCCCAGGGGCAAGACGCTTAGTTTCTTTTAGTATTTCCTTATTTCTTCGGGCGGCCCAGCAAGGCATGGCAGTGAAGGCCGTCTCAGGTTTCTTGATGCACTAAAGTGCTTGTCGGCTATTTGGCCCTAGTTTCGCAAGGCAACTGCACGCGTTTTGTAACGGATTCACAGCTCTCCGTAGTAGCCACCGCAACGTCATAGAGACGGCTGGCATCAGACAACCCTAGGCCACCTCAAAGGCCGGGGAGTATGGCTTATTGATGTGCAAGATCTAAGATGAAAAAGACCTCAGTAAGAATTAGCCAAGTGAATGCGTACCATCGCATATTCTAGCTTGGCCAGTCTCATCGTAAGTGCTAAAACTCCCTGCGGAAACGAGGAAACACCTAGCGACTCTAGATCTGTGCCAACAGTCTTTCAAAACAGCCTCCAGCATTTCAGAGCCAGCAGCACCTCCGACAACATGAATCTCACAGGTTGCCAGATTTAGGGCCAGACCATTCCTCTCAGCGAACTTAATCAACTTGTGGATGCCCTTACATCTGCGGCGCCGCCTAGAGCATCGCGGCCACCAAGCGCCATACGTTTGTCGAGGCAACAGGGGAACCTGAGGAGAAACTGAAACAGGTTAGGCTTCTGCGCCAGCGTGTCTTCCGAAATAAAGACTTCAGCCGCTAATGAAACGTCGCCTTGCAAAGGCTTAGTAATAGGCTAGCACAGTATCAACACTGCCGGGGGCTTAGTTTGATGTCCCTAACCGTATCACCAGCTTAAGTATTTGTCGAGCAGCATAAATGTGCGTTATATTTATTAAGCTTACAAGATTAATTTCGTGTTTTTTAATTCCAATTTCAACAAAACAATGCATAATATATTTGTCTTCAAGTTAAACAATTAGTTAAAGTGCACTTTCCGGTTTTTTGACACAATGGACGTAATCACCTATGTCCGGGAAAATGGCGTTTAAGTTTTGGGTGTGGACATGAAACCGAGTCTTGCAAGATGCGTTTCGTTATGATACCACATGTACTGCTACAACAGTTGTTATTGATTTTGCTAGTGCTGGCTGTTGTTATTATTGCCATTCATGTCGTCATCATCAGAGGCAGATAAACTAAGTTGCACAACTTGTTTTAAACCTTTTTTTGAGAACAAGGTCTTATCACAGATCGAAGGCCGCACACAAATAAATGCACATTGTTCTATATAGCAAAATATTAACAAAAAGATAAACAATATTGAATGGTGGCTAATTCGACGTCAGTGTACGAACAATTATGATATTGTTATATTTTATATATAACTAACTAGTAAGACTAACAAATTGTTTCTTTTCGATCATAGCAAAGTAAGAATACGTGAGGGCATTGACTATGCATCTATACTGGATTTTCCCTATTCTTATTTACGCGCTTTAACGCTAACATTGCCGGACATCGTGCTTAAACATTTGTTTTTGGCATAAACTAGAGTTTCCGTTCCTTTCTGTTGAGTGAACGCCGGCCGTTCAAAGCAAACTCGTGTTTTCTAGCTTCCCATTTCGGCAGCTCCCTAGCGCAGTAACCGAACACCGGTGGACGACAGCGACGGAAAGTGGGAAAGACGGCAAGGGACCCATACACCCGCCGTCAAACTGACGGGACGCAGAACACCACACCGTCGTCGATAAGCACAGCTGCTCATCGAGAAACATGAACCAACTGTCTAGCAAAGCATAAAATCTTGACATTAAGTTGTACTGACAACAAGAAGGAAGAGGGAAAACCAAGAGAGAGCGAGAGAGAGACAACGCGAAAAAAACCTAAAAAGCTCAGAGATATCAGCCACTACCGCGTAACAGAGCACACTTGCACGTTTGGAAACGAAAAAGCCTCCGCCTTAAGAAGACTGCTGTTGTTGTCGACTATCGAAAGGCGCCCGGTAGCCAGTAGCATGAGGCAAATTACGGCAACGCTTACCAATATATTTATATATATATATATATATATATATATATATAAATAGAGAAAGAGCGAGAGAGAGAGAGATGGAGCAAGAGAGAGAATCATTTAAATAATTAGTTGTCGGCCTCCATACAATTTCTATAGGAAATTAGCCGTGAGCGTTCCAGAAGCGTTGCTCGTCGTCCCAGCACAAATGTGTGGTGCTAACGGTTAAATACTTGAAATCTGGCGCAAACAGCATTGTGCTAATGGGCAGCTGTGATCCGTTTTAGACGTCTTGCGGTCCTGTGGAGCCTAACGTTCACGTTATGCGGTCGTCGCCTGTCACAGTACGCGCACTAACAACGAACCTGCTAACGTAACTCTGAAGCGCAGTACTCACCGATTTCGTAAAATACTTATTTGAAGAAGTTGGTTAGTAGATAGTGCAGCTCGAACCCTGCCGGAACTCGCCTTCGGATGAAAGCCGCCCGTGAGTCGATCCCGCTGGTAGACCCTGTGAACGGTGGGTTGGCTTGTTGCCAACCCAGATCAGTTGACGAACGAACTGCAAAAAAGTGATTCTAGCTGTCAAGCTCAAGCAAAACACAGACCTGAACGGCCTACGTCGACGTTGTCTCCACACCTCAAAACTTATTGCGTGCTCTAGCACTGAACATGACACGGGCTAATGAATGATTTGTTTAATATCAGCTCTGCAAGAATTGTTTCTTTTTATTCCACAGTGTGGCCAGTAAAAAATCGAGGTCCCTGTCGTACAACTACTGTGCAATAGGCACATCATGAACTCTACATGTCCTCTAAAATGTCTTACTGACAGCGCAACAAATCGGCTAGTCCAGCATTTTACCCGTCGAAAGCTTTCCAAAGAACCACCACTAGGTTTTTTGGAATGCTTTAGAATCTCAAATGCCTAGCGAGGAGGAGACACATAGGTGCATGGGTTCGATCCCCACCGTTGCACTTTTGTATTTATGAAGTCCGTCTTACGACAACATGTTACGACAACGAAACAATGCTAAAGCAAACCCGTGGACGTATAAGGTTGGCTTTGAGTCCGCCCGAAAAAGCTATACAAGCCAAATAATGTAATAATTGATTTAGTTTTATTAACACCCAAACTAAGTAAATGTGTTTATGTTACATCAAAATCTAACGTTTTGCTAGTTCTGCTATAGACCTAACCGCCGGGCATAGTGCGGCGTGGTATCGATCACAGAACGTAATGATTTGCACGTGTCTGAGAGACGAAACCTGATCACGAACGGTTAAGCGCCACTCGTAGTGCGTCATTGAGAACAACTTGAATTCTTGACAGAACTGGCTTGTGCATACCATTCCAGACTGCAGATCTGACCAGGGCAATCGTACTATCACTAGCCAGTTTTAAAGCAGGAACTGTTACAGATGTGACCGCTTTTAGCGGGCCCTTGTGAAGCAGCGTCACAAACCGTTTTGAAGGGGTGCATTTGCTAGCCTGGCGATCTCTGGCGACAGGTCTTAACTTTTCCGGGCTGACTCTCAACCAGCATTTAAAATCCACGGCTTTGCGTTCGCATTGCTTCGTAAGACGGACTGCATGAATACAAATGTGCAACGGTGGAAATCGAACCCGAGCACCCATGTGTCTCCTCCGGTTCCGTGGTGCATTCGCGTGCGCCACTGGGCTCTACTGGCGACACCACCGTGAAGCTCTTCTTGCAAGTTCGTTTTCGGGCAACCCCGCAATGCAATATATATATATATATATATATATATATATATATATATATATATATATATATATATATACCAATAATATACGATGAACTCAATTCCACACATGCTTCGGTCGTTCACTGGACTCTAACCTAACCAGTGAAGTTGCAATCCCTACAATTGTGATAAATTCGATTCCATTGCCAATGCAAATTGTAGCATTGAGTACCTGATCTGCAATCCTGAATCTAGGAAGAAACACCCAACGGCTCTAGCAGCACTTTCTAGGTTCTCGTGCGGCTAAACGAAAAGCAAACAAATTGTGCACGATTTGACTAGTCCGTCATCTTTCTCTAGCAATAGACAGAGCCTGATATACATCATTTTTAATGCTAGGATACGACTTGTTAGGAGGGCCTGAGCAAGATGATTATAATCTATATAAGCTGTTCCGATGAGCACCCGTTGCGTTGCCGAAAGAGATCTGCTTTTTACTAGTACCGCTGTTGCTGGCACTACAGTCGTGTACAAGGTGAATGAATGAACAAACAAATTAATTAATCTCCCCATACGTCTATGCTATACAACAGTGCACTGCTGGAAGATTCCACGCGCTCTATCTCAAACAACAACAACAACAACAACAACAACAACAATAACAACTATTAGTACTACACCTGCTACTGCGATGGTCCCTGGCGGCCATGCCAAAAAAAAAACAGGCAAAAAGCTAATCTCAACAAGAGCTTCGTTTTCCTTCTGACCTTACGCCCTTAAGCATCCTCAAGCCAACCGAACAACAACAACAAGGCGTTGGGACCAGGCGACGCGAATACGCCGAACACCACCGCTTTTCCGGAGCGTTCTATCTGCGTTTGCATGCGGCGCTGCACTTAGTCGTTTCGGATGAGGCACGAGATACAGGAAGATAAATTGATCGTCTGGATCGTTTGTCCCGGCGTATTATTATACACAGCCTCCGCTCGCCCCGTCGCGCTTGATGGTTGGCACATGTGCACATGGAGCTGGTTTGCTCAGGCGCTAGCAGACATTTGCCGCCAAGACCGCAGAGACCCTGCAGAGCCTGCCGTTGAACTTTGCTGCTACTGGATACGCTGGGACTTTCGGGTGTGCACGTGTGCATCTCGTGCGTGCACACCTGCAGAGAAAGTAGCGGTATTACGTTTTGTTAAATATAAATCAAAGGTAAGTTGAAGGCGGCGCCGATAACAACAATAACAACAACAACAACAATAATTGTAGCCGAACTGAGCATGTTCGAGCACATGATCTGCTCATATATTATTCGCCTGGCAGATATACCTAAAACACATATTACCCCTTTATGTCGGGGAGAACTAAGAACGGCAGCATATATGTTACCTAAACATACATATTACTAATGTATCCTTCTCCAGCACTTACTGGGTAAGTGCCTTTTATTAGGATTACTTTTTATATGTAATATCGATTTGGCTCTTGCTACATTTGGTCCTAAAGCTCTAGGATATCCCCTGGCGGCATCGTTAATTCCGCATTTACTTACTATTTATCATTATTCCAAATTCCAAAATTACACAATTTATCGTTAATCCAAATTGTTGTATTCCACTACATATATATTTATATTCCCCCTTCCCAAAGCTGTACCTTTTTCGCCGTCTTCGCTACCTGAACTGGTTTCAGCCATTTTTTATTTGAAACAGCCTTAATCTTAAAAGTAAGCTTCAACTTACTTTGTACACATTTTGACGTTCTCCCTTTCCCATCAAGAAACTCTCTGGCATACATTTAACGGCGATCCAATGCAAATTTTATCAGATCTCTGCGTGCTCCTTCTAACTTCCTCCAAAAATCTGCACCGTGGATTAGTAGCATCTGCAAATGTCAATTATTTTTTTCACATTGATACCATGTCCAGTTTTCCATTACATTCCTTCAGACATTCAGTATTTCATCACCGATGACAATGGCCACCTCTGCCTGGTTTCCTTAGCGACTATAAACGTGATTATTATTCGTACCATGTTATCTATTAATATGTCTTATATCTACTTTGCCCAGCTTCTTTTAAAGTCTTCCTTCAACTGGATTTAATCATTTTATTATGTCTACCGTATCACAGTTTTAGATTTAAAAGCCCTACCACACACCCTTGTCCTAACTATCTTGATGATTCTACAACCTGACTTAATAAAACAATATAAGTCCCTAGTTTTTCCAGTTTTCTAAATCTACACTGCCACATTCCTAAACAGCCTTAAACGGAAACGTCGAGAATGGATAGATCGGGCGATCGCGGCGGCCAAGCTTGTTGAACACACTATCTTGAGTGAAGGACGTAAAAGAGCAAAAACAGAAGATTTTACATTGGCTACGGCTTGTTGCAGAAAGCAGTGACAGTAAGGAATGAGTGTAAGGTAATCGGAATCCCATAAGGCTTAAACTCGCTACAACCGGTACGCATGTAGCCCTGATTCATTAAGCACCTCGTGGACAGTAATGCAACAGACACCCACACTTCTAGCCACCTGCCTAATGCTTGTAAGAGGACGCGCGACTACTTGTTCAACAATGTGTTTCCCAGTTTTTTGTTTTGGCTACTCACTGTCGGCGGTCGTCTGGCGTCCTAGTGACGACTGTAAAATTATCCGATTTCGCAAAGCAAACTATGTAGTCGCGTGGACATCTTGCTGCCATTTTGCGTCTACTACCGTGATTTTCGAATGTGCAGTGCTCCCGTTTAAAACGAGAGAACAACTGGTTATTTGTAACCAAGGCGCCTAGAGCCCTGCGCCCCAAAAACACACAGTTGTGTCGTGCGGATCCTGTGAATGAGAGGAATCCAACTTTGTCCTAATGAAGGAACGTTTGTGTGTGTGTTACAGTGGAACTTATTGAAGCAGTGAGCATCGCATACGAAGCTCGCAGTCGCTGATTCCTTTTTAACATTATTCTATTTTGATAAGCAGGATATCTAGTACTTCCGAGCATCAATATAGACTGGCCAGGTACATCCGTTTCTACGGTGCGCATTCGGCCTGTGTTTTGCTTAATTTCAATTATTATTATTATTATTTGTCCATGTTGTCTGTTATCACAATGTGTCACATAACGCACTGAATTATTATTATTATTATTATTATTATTCGATTTAAATATATACATCCTTATGTTTCCAATCCAAGGATAATCTCCTTTCCGGTGTCCTCATGATACAATAAAACGCTTTATTGCGTTCTATTATAGCGTACATAGCGTGAAATTGCATATATGAAACCACTTAACAAGCATCCGTATAAGTGGCAAAATGATCTTTATCAGCCTTGGCCACAGGTGGGTCGCCGCCTTATGCAACTAAAATCAAATGCTTGAAAATAATTTCGACAATTCTAGATTTAACGCGTACGTCAAGCCCAATGGCATGGTACATTCGCGTGCGCCTTGCTACAGAAGAACAGCAAAAAGAGACTAATCGTAAGGCCCAACATTTGCAATGTAATGTGACGATATTAAAATGTTTCTTCCAGTGGTCTAAGCTTGAATAAGTGACTTTAATATGTTACGGATTATAGAATGATTAAAAATGACTCGTCGGCTCTTTCCGGGTGACTGCCCTTCCTCAGACGAACGTGCAAATACAAAAATCAGACGTGGGGAACACACCACTTTTGCTTTGTGAATTTGTCATTTGCAAACCTCCTTTAATCTCAATGACAGTAAAGGAAATTTAATAGCGACTGATCGAGTGGCCAAGCCCCTGCGAATGGTCTAGTCGACTGTAGCAAGAACTAAAGCAGCGGCAAGGAAGAACTCGACCAAACAAATCCAAATTAACTCAAGAGACTTATCTCACAAAACTATACTGGGTGAACTGCGGTGCCACTCACCCCTACTTCCGGGCGTCAATGTTAGCGAACTAGTGTCGAATCTGTTCCCCTTCTATATATCTCAATCCAACTGCACAACTGAGCTCGACCCCATAAAGTGTCCCCGGTTAACAGGGAGAACATTTTTCAAGCGACAGGGAGTCTTCTCCCTATGCAAAACATTGGACTTAGATGAAATACCTCCAGAATTACTCAAAATATTGATTTCAAGCCACCTTGGCCTATTAGCAAGGTTACTGAAGGAGAGTAGGTTCCTAAAATATGGAAGAAGTCATATTTGGCTTTAGTGCAAAATTTCACTGCCGGCTAGGCGGCTTTCTCATTCAGGCCAATCTGACTATTTAATTCCATTGGAAAACTTATGAAGAAAGTTCTAGTATAAATACTAACATTAGAAATTTACGCTTTAGGAAGCGTTTTTACGAACCACGTTTTGACGGGGCTGCTCAACGCTAAATGCTATTTAATATGTTCTGAGCGAGCAGGATAGAGAGGAGGCCCGGCCCCTCACATCGAGATCTTTTGTGGTACTGACACTTCTTGATGCCCAAAGCGCATCTCCTAAGGCACATTGGGGCATCACCCTAAAAACTCTTTTTTTTATTGCTGAAACCTCTCAGCATTAACATGGGGGATTACGGAAATCGTGATGTACATGCGTCACCACAGCCAGTGACTAGTGTGGGACTCACAAACCCACTAACACCCGCCTCCCCCCCACCCCCAGGAAACGGTAACTGCTAGGCATCGCTTCGTATCCATGGGAATGGCCAGTTTGCCTCTCCTCCATACTCCAGCCTTCAAGAGTCATGGTCCGCCTGCCTATCAACTCTGGAGAGTAGGAACTTCTCCCCTATCACCGCCGTATTTTATCGTCATCTTTGAAGGACTTTATATACGAAGAGGGAATTACCCGGCAGATTACGCCAGAAGTCCCGCAAGGCTTTGTTTTAGACTTAGTTCTATGTAACTTAGGAGTTCTCCGAGGTCTCCCACAAAACGTCAAGACCATCGCTCAGCGGACGACCTAGCGAGCAGGTCATTCCTTGAGATGCGAGCGAACTTCGCCCTTAATACAATTAACTCATGGAAGGAAAGAAACCTTTTGGAAATGGCCCTACATGAAACAGTGACCCTGTATCTTACCGGCCGCAAACTTACCCGCGGCGTCAGAAAGAATGTTGCAGGTCGCCTTGTTCTATAAAAAAAATAGGCCAAGACTTGTAAGTGTTATCTAGGATTCATCCATGACACTGGGCTATCGCAAAACGTACATGTTAAGTACATTTCTCTGAAGGTTTCAAGGGTTACGCAAACTCTAGCCAAAATAAATCCTCAAAAGGGAGGAGCCAGCGAGGGCCGACACAAGCTACTACCCTTTGTGGCTGAATCTACTGCGCTATAGGTTTCCTCTGTCAACGTTGCCCTCCGTACAAACGACTACCCCCCTCCCCCGCTCCGTTCGGGAGGGAGTCCCACGCTCAGATCGCAAGATTCCTGTACTCTCAGGAAAAGGTTAAAGCCTAAGGCTCCATTCTTCTAGTCTTGACAAACAATTCCATACAATTTTAAGCTAGAAAGAGGTGAAGGGAGGTGGCTTTTAGTGGGTGTTACACTTTCAGCAATAAATTAAATCATAATCTCTACGCCCGGGTCGAGCTCCACACTATACGTCAAGAACGTTGAAAAATACCGAGAACAATTAATCTTAATTGCTCTAAGTATTTTTAGGACGAGCAGTCTCTGACTTTGTCACTAACGCGAGCGGTATTGAGTTTGCAATGCTTTGCTAAAATGACTAAAGGCCTCAAGGCAACCGGGCTAGCCTTTGTCACGCTTACTGCAGACTTCTTATCGCTTGTTAAAAAAAGTCACGAACCTAAGTTGCTTTTTTGCTCCCTGTAAGGTTCTCCTTACGTGCACGAACATCTCCGCCCTCAAACACCAGCAAAAATATGTTATTCAATTAACGGCACTTGAGGACTTGATATCAGCAGCACGAGCACCCAGGACTCTCTCTCTAAACAAATCTCAATAGCAGGAGAACCTCAATGCCGCGGGCGTGGCGTGAAGATGAAGGGACAATCTCGGGTAGAGCGCGGATACTACAGGCGTAGATGGCAAAGTTAATCCCGGTGGTCGCTAACGGGAATGTAACATCTCGGTAAAGGGCGTCCCAAATGTGGGTAATGGAGTGACCGAACAAAAGATAATCCAGCTTTTAACCAGGGTCAGCGAGGTAGCGGGAGTAGTGCAAGCTAAAGAAAATAAACGTCATTCGTCAAGAAGCGGTGAAACTTAGACTTCGAGAAGGCCCGGGAAACTTGCGTATAAGCTAGATATACACGCACGTCCGCTCCTGGATAGCCAGAGCAAGGCGGATGCTCTGCTTCCCTGTTTTTGATCGCATTTTCTTTAAGCGTTGCTCATTGAAAATAGAAGACAATCCAAACCGCTGAGAGTCAGCGCATATGCTGCCACAAGGACTGTTGAGAAAACCCTAGACATGTCAACATGTCCGGCCCTCGATGCATTGAAATTATACCTCACGGTGAGTTCCAAGCCCGTAGGGGACGGAGGATGGTCTAGAAAGGATCGGATAACGCTCGATAAGGTGGATCACGTCCAGAAATCAAGCAAAACGTAAAAAGGCTGTCAACGCAGAGAACATTTTTGGGGGTGTAGAGGGAAAACGGTCTAAGTTCTCACCCTAAAATTGGTGGGAAGACAGGCCTACCGCCCTACCTCCTTATCTGCCTCCTTGGCACAAAATGAAGGTACTGGAGAACATAATAGTTAGGCGGCTTAACAAATAACTCAAGACCAATCAAGCTTTTTCGGATACTCAGTACGACTTTAGACGGGGGCGGTCCACTCTAAACGCACTGAAGCGAGTGCCGCAGCGGGCACTAAAAAACAGTCAGTTGTGGAAGACTAGAAGCTTCGTTCTGCTCATTCCTACTAGTGCGAAACGCGTTCAACACAGCAAACTGAGGAGTAATTATAATGGCCCTGGAGAAATGCGTACGTGATACCGGCGAAGCATGATTTTTGCCGTATATTAGCGAGAAGGGCCTTGAGAAAAGGGACTGGATATACTGGGTCTCCTCTGGAGTGCCGCAGGGCTTTATTTAGACCCAAATCTCTGAAGCGTGGCATATGATAGCGTCCTACAAATAAAAAACTAACCGAATAGGCGCATATCTTGGCCAACGCCGACGATCTAGCGCTCGAGTGGGAGCCCTAAAGAGGCAGTCAACGTAGCGCTAAACAAAAATAAATAAAGGTATGGTAAAAGCAAAACGAAGGTTTCTAACGGTGGCACAATCTATCTCATGTATGCTGTCGGCCAAGAACCGGTACAAACTTCTTAAGCCAGATAACAATGGCCATCTAGGTTTTAGAGACGCAGCTATGCTATCTAGCAGAATAATTGGAAGTGGACTGCAGCTTAAAGAGCTCATACCACACCTCAGTACTTGAGGTGCTCACTAGCCAAGGGTAGTGCCAGTCAAAATCGAGAAGCCAGGGTATGATAAATGTGTTCTCTTTTGCTCGGGGAAGTCAAAGATGTAGAGCACATCCTTATTTTTGGAACCGCCTCTGAGCGAGCCTGAGCTGCCATAACGTTAGCGGTACGCAGTTTCCGCTTAAGAAAGGTGGTGGCGCACATGATGGCCTCGGAAAAAAGAGTGGAGGCAAGAGAAGCTTTTGATTCTATGATAAGGCTGATAATGACTCTAGAGCAGGACAGGAAGAAATAGGTACTCAACGCTCTGGAAGGGAAATCGAGACGAGGAGCCGAAGGAGATCCGGGGAAGAGGGGAGGATGCAGCTAAGCTCTAAGCGCGTCCTCAGCGCGAACTCAAACGAAGAAGTGAAACTCCTTCCTCGGGGTGTCGAACGGGTGCCACGCAATTCCGAGCCTAGCGGTGGCGAGAAATATGGTGTTGTTTTGTGGGTTTGTGAGAATTACACTAGTTACTGGGATTCACCAGCGACACACATGCAATACGCATTTTCCAAAATCTCCTTTTAAAAATACTTAGTTTTCATGAAACATGCAATTTACTAGGCAACGACAGGAAGAATTAGCATATGTAGCAAGACGGTTTGTGGGGCTTCAGCTCCTTTTTATTTATCAATTCATATTACAATATTGCATATGTGCGCCAGGCGGCCCTCCCCACGTCCATGGGCGGCCTTGGTCTCCCCTCAGCTCGATCCTTGGCGGGCCCGGCCGTGGCTGCCTCGATGCATGCTACGTCGGATAATGTCCAGCGCCTGCTCCCGCCGGCGGCTCAGGCAATGTTCGAGGCGGCTCGTGACGATATAGCGACTGGACTTCAAGCTTCATCGCCCGGTCCCGATAGACTAGCCAGCCAGAGGGCCTGGGCCGAGAAGGCTCACGAAGCTTCGCTTAGTTCGCTGCTTGAAGAATGCAGGGATGACCAGGACAAGGCACGCCTTTTAGCTGTCGCTCGCCCAGGAGCAAGCGACTGGTTGCATGCACTACCCGCTGACTCACTGGGTACCCGCCTTGATGACCAATCCACCCGGATATGTGTTGGCCTTAGATTGGGGGCTGATTTGGTTGAGCCACACAGATGCTCTTGTGGCGAGCCCGTTGGGCGACTCGCCAGACACGGCCTGTCTTGCGCTCACGCAGCGGGCCGGCGCCCAAGACACACTGCCCTCAATGAAATGCTTGCAAGATCGCTGCGGAGGGCGGGGATTCCGTGCGTCCTAGAACCACCTGGGCTTTCAAGAGACGACGGTAAGCGCCCCGACGGTATGACTTTGATACCCTTCTATAAGGGTCGTTCCCTGGTGTGGGATGCGACGGTGACCGACTCTCTGACCCCTTCCCTTGTCGGTCCCGGCGCGTCCCGCCCGGGGACTGCCGTTACGCGAGCTGAGACCTCAAAGATGAGAAAGTATGCGGACCTAAGTCGGGCGCACCACTTTTCGCCATTCGCGTTCGAGACGATGGGTGGCCCTGGGCCCCTCACGGTAACATTGATCTCTCGGGTTGGCGACGCATTACGGCAGGCGACAATGGACAAGAGGGCGCACGCCTTCTTCTCCCAGCGACTGTCCCTGGAGATCCAAAGAGGTAACGCGACCTCAGTGCTCGGAACTATGAGAGACTGGATGGACCCGGACCTTCGTGCCAGGGGGCGGACAGGACTTCCTCACGGGCATGAGCGATAGAGCGACTACGGCGCGCAGAAGGAGCAACTAGGTCGACGAGCAGCAACGCCGTGAAGCATTTCATATATTCTTACTAAATTATAATGAAATAAATCTGATAAAAGTATAATATTGCATAAGTAAACGTTGTTATTTTCACCCTGCACCAAGACAGTGCATACCATGTTCTATAAGTTTCGTGATGTGTCTGTAAGGTTTGTCTAAACGGAGTAATGTTTTAGACGTTATTTCCTTACATATGTTGATTTTTACAAGACGATTACTGTCAAGCGTTTTTTTTTTGCTGGGGAAATGTTCAAAAATAAACGATGAGCTTTTCGTTCGAGACGTTCGGGAAGATAATATTTTTGCCTCGGTTTAAGATATAAAGGTCATACGTGTATGTTGAAAACAATTCCTCCAGAAAAGGACCTCGCACAGCCCTATTACGAGAGACAGTAAGACCATGCCAGCGAGTGCGTGGGCCTACAAGGCATATCTAATTAAAAGTAAATAACGTAATTTGCTACTGCCTTCTTACAAACGCTCTTTATTTTAGTTTCGCATGTGCTAGTACATTGAGTTCTTCTTTTTACAACGGAAAAGCGACAGTTGAAAGCGGTTTTAGCCCGCGTAAACGGTCGTTGGCTTGATAAGCCTTGGTGATCTCAAACGCCTAGTTGTTTACTAGGTCTTGTCCTAAAATCTAGTTTGAAAACTGGACTCTAGGACAAGACCTTTAACGCAAATGGAATCCGACTCTGCAAATGTAATCGAGTCAGAGCGCGTACAGGGCTCGCGTCACTGCGCTTTCTGTTCCTCTTATTTCGGCCAAGGTCACAAGTTACCATTTTCTTTTGTCGTACAATCTTATGAGCTTTTGGATTTGGTTTTAAGAATATTTTGTGTCAGGACTTTAAACGTTTTTTTTATTAGCCAAGTAATTTATTTTGCAGTTTATAGCGAGCTTTTTTGCAGTGCGTCATATGCTAACAACTACCTTTATTAGTATCGCTAATATTAAAATGTGTAAAATAAAGACATATGACAGGTTACGGGTAAGTTCCATGTTGGCAATAGTTTATCTATTTATATTTAATCCCAGCGGGAGATGTAAGGATGTTTACGTTTGTACAAGCTGTCGCACGATATATAGTAAATGATTGAAAGGTAAAAAAACAGACGAATGAGGCAATATAGGTGTGCGCAACCTAACCCGTAAGATTTGCACTCTGTGCATATCGAGACACTTGTGAAGGTATAAGTTTTTTCATCGGGATGCATCGAAGCCCCCATTCCTTGCATAGGAAATGCTCAAATCAAACATTCATAAAGGTTGCCTAAGAAATGTTCAAATCCAACCTTCATAAAGGTGGCCTAAGAAATGTTTAAATCAAACCTCCATAAAGGTTGCCTAAGAAATGTTCAAATCAAACCTTTATAAAGAGTCCGAAACTTACAAAATACGCGTTTTGTTAGTTTGTGAGTCTGATCTGAAATCTGAACGCAGACTTAGAATTCGACCCACGGGCGTACTTTTTTGGATCTATGGATATCGTAAAATACGATATGGGTGGACATCCTAATAGTGGTAAATTGTATATAACAAAAGCAGATAAACCTTAAGAGGCTGCATCTCCAGTATGTGTTTTTGTCTATGCTGGTCTATACGCTTGGACAAAAAACCATCGAGCATAGCGTATCTGCATTGATTGTCTCAGTTGAAAGCAATCTGGACTGGTGTGCCAACTCGACGTGTTCAGAGACAGTGACCTCAGAGACAGGGTCGGATGACTGACCCACCATTATGACTCTCTAGCAGGCTATTCTGATTGCTAGTGCGGCTTTTGCTGACACCGAATTCTGTTCGGTTGACCTATATATAGCAGGCCGCTAGCCCCGAGATCACATGCGACTATGTTGGGACATTGACGCTGACTACGTGACACGCAACACCTCACACCGTCACATAAAACGAAGTCGACAAACGACAATAATCGCCGTGAACAACAACAACAACAAAAGCGACAGCAGGTACATCAAAAACAACAACGACAATAAGGCCAATTACTGCAACAGCCGCAGCGACAGCACCAATATCAGCAAAAATAACAATAATAAAAGCAACAACAACATCAACAACAACAACAACAACAACAACAACAAAGATAAATAGTTTCATGTTTTTCTCAATGCTCGGAC
This sequence comes from Dermanyssus gallinae, assembly GCA_003439945.1. NCBI lineage: Eukaryota > Metazoa > Arthropoda > Arachnida > Mesostigmata > Dermanyssidae > Dermanyssus > Dermanyssus gallinae. The sequence continues at coordinate 17,093 of QVRM01001715.1, forward strand.
GTGGCCGACACGTCGGCTTGTCTAGTATCGATAGACCACCCCCATAATGCCGCCAACACAATAGGCACATAGACAGGCGGAGGTCAGCACACGACTGGGCCTAAAGGAAAGCGTTACCTCCTGGGGCATTGGGGCAATCTGTTGATGATGGACCAACGACGGTCAATGCTCACACCTTATGCTGTTGCTGTCGTGGCCGCTGCTTTTAGTTCCCTTAAGGCCCTTAGTCCATATTCACTCAACGACATTCAGGGCTCTTTAGGCGTGCATTTATGCATTCCTCCGCCTGACCGGGAGCGTGCAGGCCGTTGTTGTCGTCGTCGTCGTTATCATCATTACGATCATCATCAAGTCCCTGCATACTACGCCAAACTCCTTATTTATGCGCCGCTGAACGGAACTCCGCATGCAGCAATTGTTCCAGTTGCAACAGCACCAGCTATAGTCTAAGTAGTCAGTAGTGGTAGGTGCGCAAGGTCGCTTGCCGGATAAGCGACGCTTGACGTTCAAACCAAAAAGCTCTCGACTTCTCCCACTAGCTGCACCTCAGGTTATATGCGCGTATTGTTCAGGAGGGGGAGAAGAACAATGAAGACCACAACCACAACAACCATAACAACAACGACAGCAACAACACTCCTACCTCCAACAATAACAATAACAACACCACTCCCCCCCAAACACCAGTAACAACGGAGACGGCGCCTCGGCGACCTTGGACACCGCCCTAAGAGAACGTTGCGTCATCCTTTGTTGCTGATTAATGAAGCGAATAAGCAAGCTAGCCGCGGGCCAGCCGAGTGGGCGGACAAGTTGTATCTATTCCCTTAACATCTACCCTTTCTTCACCCATAGCCCCTGAGTCGAGACGTTTCTGTCGCTGACTCCTGTCGCTTGCCCCATGTTTGCAAGTCGATGGGCCATGAAAGCCATCCTAATCGTATGACACCGTCCCCGGCACAAGCCGCCTATGAGAAAAAGGGCAACAACCGCTGCACCTCCTTAAACCCCTGTCGGCAGGAGCGAAGCGGGGGGGCTTACCAGCACGTGTTACCGTCGTGATGGGACCCTACGTGTGACATCGCGCAACGGCGCCTGCTCTCCGTGCCTATATATATATATATATATATATACGTATATGTGGACGTTCATAAACGACTGTAAACGCTTATACAAACCACACATAATATCTACATACAGGGACAAACTCACGCAGACACGAGGTGTAGTGAAATCGCCGGCCGGGCAGACGAGTTGGTGGTCAGGTTTCACTCGTTCGTTCAATATCGTGTTTGATAATCGTGGTTATCTCAGTAGCAGTGCTGATGGTGCTAATTGTTGTCATCGTTGTCCTTGTAACAGTAGAATTAGCAGTAATACTTGTTGTGCTTGTCGTTGTATCAGTAGTACTTCTAGTAGTAATAGTAGGAAAAAAGGGGGTAATAGTAGCAACTGTCATGGTGGTCACCCGAACACCGCATAGTTTTCATTGTGCACTGAAGTTACCGCCTCTATAGCGACACGTTTATGTTCCTACCTACACGGACAACGACGACAACAGCGAATTGTCGGGTTGCCAAGGGGTGCCAGCCTTTGCCTCTCTTCCTCTCTCGTTCTCGCACCCGCTGACTTTACCCCTCTCTCTCTGAGAATCTGATTTACTCTTCCCCCCTGGCTCACCACCTTGTTCAGACATCGAGGCCGACCACTATTACGTTTCTACAACGGACCAAATCAGGCCGGGCCAAGTCGGGCTAAACCCATTTCGACGATCCGACTACCGACTCCGAAACAACAACAACAACAACGGAGGCAAAAACGATTAGCTGCAACGGCAATTGTTGTTTCCGACCGTACAAGTTTGAGCCAGACGTGGCGCGACCATTGAACTGCCGACCCCCGACCGTCAAGCCAGCCGCTGATACAGATGCACGATCGCGGCAGTGGGGAGATATGTGACAATCAGCACCGGCGACAGCGGTGGCAGAAGGCAAACGCATTTGTCATATTATAGGCAGGGTTTATATTAAAGGCACTGCTGAGACAAGAGCACTTGTCATATTACAGGCAGAGCTTAACGAGTTAGTTGACAATTATAAAATAGTACATTTTTTTAATTTTTCCTTTATTTAGGGTAGCCGGCTGTGTGTCAATCGATCCACATGATTTGGATAAATTAATCAAAGATTAAACGCTTAAATTATTAATCTTCGCCGTCACATATGCTAAATCGGAGTACGGAGATGACTAGGATACGAGTCACTTGTTCAGCTGTTGATGCTCCGTTCAGCAATAAACAAAAAATAGTACATATTCCCTTAGCCGCGCTCTAATATCAGTATGGCAACTACATAGTAGATATCCGATACAAGGGGCAACGCCTTTAAGAATAGCTCTCCTAGGCTTCCATAAGTACACAAAATATGCGTTTGTTTGCATTTTCATATGTGTGCTATATCGATCTCGTCTTGCAAACAGAAGGAGTGTCAGTTTACACTTTTTACTTACTATACTTCTTTTTACCTTTCATGTGTCTAACTACAGTAAATTGGTAGGCATAATTCCTTAGTTCCGGAAGGAAATAGATCTAACATGCAACTAAAGGAGATATGCAATCCAATATACGACAGACAGATACAATTACCACGGCATTAAGTTGTCAGATTTAAAAACTATCTAGAAAATAAGAGCCTGCCTGAAGGCAAGTAATTGATGCGGTCAAGCATCAAGCGTGTCAGTTGTTTACCTTCAAAGTAGACGTTCGCGAAGACATTAAGGTACTGGTGAATTTATCGTTTTTTTAATACATTTAGAAGGCGGTGCCCGTATCAGCGATTAATTATGCAAATGCAGAGATTGCGGTGTCGAGGTCCCTGGTCAGCAGCTTAACGAGTTCTCAATTTGTGGCTGATATATGGGCGCTGGGCATGCCCAGCTGTATGATTATTAGCGAACTCATCAAAACCGAGATGGGCTGCTCTAGTTTTAGAATTAGAAAAATAATAAAAAGGTTTGGTGTTTCGTCGGCTTCATGGACGAGCATCAGTGGCTAAGGGCCTACCTCAAAATGATATGTTTAAGCATAAATATATACATATAGGGTAGTTAGTCACAATGTACATGAAAAAAAAGCAGTTTGCCTGTCAATGCGGGGAGCAACAAGCCGCTTTATGTACCTAATGTCAGACTGTGCACCCGTTGTTGACATAAGTCGACTGAGGTTGAGAACGCTGTGTGCAGTACCATTCAAAAGCTTCATCTCGGAATAAGAAAATAAATTTGAACTAGTCCGACGAGAGGTGGGAGACCTAGCTGAGCTAAATCGGGCTGACCCTCCGCCAACATTTAACCTTCACGAAACTGCTTTTGCATTGCTTCGTGAGACCTCATAAATATAAATGTACAACAGTGGGGCTCGAACCCGTGTACCTATGTGTATCGTCCGGTCGTGAGCCGCGCGCAAGTACACCACGCCACCGGGCTAGACAAGTGTTAGGCCTGGATATTTCTAGTGCCTCTCACCTTTGGTCTGGACTTGCATGTGACAATCGCCACGTCTTTATCAAATGGTCAAACATTTTATGGTCATCACCTATTCTGTTCAAATACGAATTTGCACTAGAAGTACACGGAGTTCGTCTGTTGACAGGTGCGCACGAAGCATCATGATGCGTCTGACTGCCTACAAAGATATCACTGCACTGCGTCTCGCGAATAACATGTCGAAAGCTGCTGACAACTGTATAAATGTCAATGTTATATGCGTACTCATATGAGTGAAATAAATGTGATGATCGTACTTCTACTGGAGAAAACTTACACTAGATTTTTTGTTGTTGCTGCCTATGTGTGACTATTGTAAGGTGACCCGTGATAATATTATGTTCATATTATTCGAGGCCATCTTACATGAAAAGCCAATCACTGTGTCCCCAATCGAATATTTGCGGCTGAAGAAGAGGACAGCTTTTTAACTTTGCAGATAAAAATAAAAATGCAAGAATGTCTCTGTTTGTCTTAACGAATTCTACTACCCTATATATATATATATATATATATATATATATATATATACACACAAGGTGTCCGGGAAATGTCTCAGAATCGATCATGAGAATTGTAGAACTCGTTAAAGCATTTTTTTTTCAATGGAGCATGGTCTTTAAGAATTCTTGTTTTGGAGTAAAAGTTAAATTACCACAATTGTGACACTGATGTTTTTGTCCCGACATAGAAGCATAAAATGTGCTGTTGCGAGACAACTAGTTATCCTATACAAAAACTAAACACGTCGTCGTAATCGTGAAAAAAATCGTTTCCTCCAAAGAACATATAACGCTTACCATAAGATGCGACATAGTCGTTTAGGAGAAATTTCGCAAAACTGAAATTCTTTACTTAGCCTCCATGCCCAAAATCTCAAAATCATAACCATACGACCATTCACGGCGCTTAAAAATAATATATTTAGACAAATACGCATTTCGTGCCGATTATTTTTGTACCAAATCTAAGGAAATGCGAGGCAATTAATTACTTCCCAACCACGACTTGCATTTCCATAGATTTGGTACCAATGATCGTCATTCAACGCAAATTTGTCTAACTATGTTAGTTTTAAGCGTTTTGAATAGTCTTAGGGTTATGATTTTGAGACATTGAGTGTGAAGGCCAATAAAAGAACTTCAGTTTTGCAAATTCCCTTCTAAACGACAATGTCGCATCTTCTGCTCAGCGTGATATGTTCCTTGGAGAGAAGTAAATTTTCTCGAACGAACACGACGATGCGCTTAGTTTTTGTATGGGTTAACTAGTTGTCTCGCAACAAAAACGCCAGTGCCACACATTGTAGTAATTTAACCCTACAATTATTGTTATCGATTTTTCAGACATCCTGTATATATATATATATATATATATATATATATATATGTATATATACATATATATATATTCATATGTATGTGTATATATATATAGGTCCCAGCCCACTCTACACGAGATAGAGTAATATCACCAGTGCACACGTTCTCGGAAGACAATTTTAGCTCCCTTTGTATTCTCTATAAAGTTAACAATTTTGCCAAAAAAGTTATATATATATATATATATATATATATATATATATATAAAGTGATATTAAATTGCGTTAAAAACACCTTTGGACCACTGGCAGAATGGCTCATAAATCTAAATTAGAAGACCCCCATTAGCGCAAACAAACAAGATAGAGACGCTATTTCTGGGACGTACATTTCAAACAGTGGTTTAAGTAGAAGACGAGACTCAATCGATCGTGTATTAGCGAGTTGCAAAAACATAGGTACGTATGGTTACGCACGATATGCTCCAGTCTGTTGTAAATTGCAATATTAGACTAACTAGAGCTTCTATGGCGTTCCTCATGTTAGTGAATGAAACTGTTTTATCAAAAGGGACATGCCAACTAACAAAGTATAGTTACCTGCCAAGACAGGCATTAGTCTGGCTCAGATTATACGCTTAGTGCTGCAACTAATTCGGTGCGGCGTGTGGTTCCACCATCGGTTACTTTCTAGTGCATATCTTCCTGCCGGCCATGCACGATATTTGCGATTGTTGTCGGTGTGTATCGATCATTGCTTGCATACATAGCGTGGAACACGCGTACTCGGGCTCGGCGAAGATAATCCGTCCCGACCTCTGGACAAACACAGTTCGGATCGGCCCTTGTCCCGCTGTCCATGGTGCAGCGTGCCCACTGCCGTGACACGGAAAAATCCCCTGCTCTTTCTAAGCACGGCCGACGTGCTCGGTAGATGTGTTTCGTTCTCGTTCGTACTCGATTCTCGCTCGCTGACTGACTGTGACGACACATTTCGTTGTCATCATGGGACATGAGATCGTCTATGTAGACGGACGGCGGCTACGGCTGCTGCTGCTGCTGCAAGGCCTAGGTGGTATTATATCTGAGGTCTAACGAAAGCCCAGTCTAGCCCCCAGCCTAACCGTAAGCTTAAGTCCTGTGCACGTCGAAGTTGACGGTGGCATGATACAGCGACAGCATGCAGCGGTAGCAAAGGATACATAAAGCAGAGAAGGCTCGGCGAACTGGTCGCATGCATTTCTTTCTCTCTCTCTATATATGTGTGCGTGTGTCTCTATAGATGTATGTAGGTATGGCTGCTGGAGTTAGGTAGGAGCTAAGTTGAGGTGAGAGTGAGGCTGGTGGTGACGACCGTGCCGACGAGGAACAACGCCGCAGAGCGGGAGGGCCCGAGGGCACAATCTCAACCAGCATCCGATCGCTTGCTCTGCCCCGTATGCTTGTAGGTTGTTTCTCTCCGTTCTGTATTCGGCATGACGGGCTCCTTTGAGCAGCCCCCAGGTCTAGCATACTACTGACTGAGCGCGCGGGGGTGGGACGGGGTACTGTCGCTGTAGCAGCGACCGTAGTAAGAGCAGCGAACCCAGTCGTCGTCGCCGTCGTTGTCTGCCCTCATCGTGCAGGTGGCGTCCTCCTTCCGCTGGTGGGCGGCATCCAATCACCGCAAATCCCCAGTGGCCCTCCGGATCGCAAATGTATCTCCCGCTTTCGTAGCTGTTTCTCCCCGTCTGCACGTCGGGAGCTTCATCTGTCCCCCCCCCCTCCACCTGCCTGACTGCCTGCACCAACAGATCCGACGCCTCTTCTGTTCATACTACTGTCGCTATAGCCACCGTGTATAGTATTCGCATATCTATGTGTCCTAGCGGGCGAGGGAGTGGAGGGGGTGGTAGCTGAATATCGTGCGACCAATTCTCCACTTTCTACCCCACTCCCCCACCCCCTGCCTCGCATGTCGCTTGCACAGTTTGCGTCTCAGCAGCAGCGCTCGCTATCCGTTGCATCTGCCAGATTTGCCGTTAAGCAGAACTCACTCGCTGCTAGAGACACAGATGTGGAAGGCGGCAAGGCAAAGAAAAATAAAGGGAGATTAAAGAGAGATATAGAAGCGAAAAGGAAAGTAGCAGTAACGTTCTATGGTAGAAATTGAGCAAGGAAGAGAGACAAGAAAAAAGAGGTGTTTCGCAGATTCGTGCTAATGCTGGCCGTAACGAATCCGCCCAAATAAGCCGCTACGTGCGATCAGCGACCTTTGCCTCGGTGGTTGAGCGCCAAATCCCGCAAGTCAGTTGCTGTCGAGGCTTTTGTTGGTGTTGTTGTTGTTCCCGTCGCCTTCGTCATTGCCGCGTGCGTTGGTTAACTGTCGTTCGGTCTGTCTTTGGTCTCATTGCCATAGGCTTCGGTGCTTAGTAGACTTCAGCGTAGACTGGCAAGCAGAAGAAGAAGAGGAAGAACAGGAAAAGAAGACAAAGCAGCATTCCACATCTCTGTCTGTGCTACCTGTCATTCACACTTGGTAGGGCAGGCATGGCGTAGCGTAGCAGTGGCTTGATAATGCCGGGCGGAAGAATGGCGTACTGCGGCCTACAGAAAGAAGGCCGATAGCCCAACGAGAGCACACAAAATAGGACAGAGAAAGAAGCATAGGACGTAGGACAATGTAGAAAGACGGCGGCGTTGGCGGCGGCAATCACGCCTCTCGACGGAATCGGAAATGGTCGCATCGGGAATCGGATGCTATCCATCACCGATCGGCGGTGGAAATCTGGCACGGCCAACGCGTTGACGCCGCGGCGCTGCAATAACAGGTGGCTGTTGGGGTCGGGTGGCATCTTGCACGAAACTGCGAGTTGCAAGGGGCATGCAGATGAACTACCTCAACCCTTTACAGAGCACATTTCGTACGGCCTTTCGGTAGCTGTAAACGCTTTTGCGGCACGGAGGGCGTACGGATTCAATGATCAATAAATGATCAGGTATGATTAATGGCGCGCTGAAGATGATTAGGCGCCAGCCAGTGTCGTAAGCAGATGCCACGCATATCACAGCGTTTTTACGCTAGATTTTCAATGCAGACGACGAAGACGACAATCAGCCTCCATCAGGGATTGCCGTGAGCGTCCAGTTTCAGACCAAATCGTTTTGCAATCCTGCCTTGCACTTTCCTATTTTTGCACATCTCTATTGTGTCGATTGTATCGACGCCGTTAGGCGCCATCGTAACAGGGCCGCAGTAACTAGAAAAACTGCCAAACTCTGACGGCCTAGCAAGTCTGGCTCATCGAGAGATTTTCTCGGTAAAAACGCGTGTGCGGTGCAATGGCACAGTCAAATCCGATAAGTTTATATGCTTAAAAAATTGTTGCAACTATTTTTTTTTGTTCAATCGTAAACCCTTGATAATGCATATGCACTTATTCCGCTACCCTTTGTGCTCGAAATTGTAGGATTTTCATCGAAGTTAACTGCTTGTTGAAGTACAGGTGATACTTACAACAAGGATTTGCAGGTTTTTCTTCTTTTCAAACAAGTCTACACGCAATACAGCTACACTTAATTATCTGATCGCTGTTGCCATCGTACGTCTATCCTCATCGAGCTTTAGCGGCGACCAGTAAACTATGGAAACTCATTAAAGGGCAACTTAAACGTGCCTGACTGATTGGACATAAAGTTGCAATGTGACGTCTCAACGGCTTTGCTTAGACATGTATAGCATTTTATTTTGCACAATTTTGCTCTCTTGCTTATGACTTTTAAATTTATCTACAAAGAAATAGTTACGCGCACGAATATTCGAACCAGCATTTTAGCGCGGAATACGGCGCTTATATGGGTAGACCACAATATACCGCGCCTCACTGCATTACTCTATAGGTAGTCTACATATGATTCGGTTAACGAATTGTTAGTCATTAAGTGCATCCAACTCAATTTGGCTCCCTTAACAAGGTCAAGGGAATCGCCCTTTTGTGTCGCTGACGGCCATATAGTTTATACTGTCGTCCGCGGAGCTCGCCTAAATACTGAAAATAAACCAGGAAACGTTTTATAAGTACAGATTTTTCAGCAAAAGTAAGGAATAGCAAATTTTACAATTAAGTGCAAATAGTCTGATAGTGCAACTTTATAAACTTTTAACCCGGTGTTCAAAAAGCGGGTCTAAACGCTCAACTTTAAAAGGTAAGGTTTATCGCCCTTGTTGTACGTACGTTTATCTTTCTCTTGTCTCATTCAATACTGCGGTCCAGAGTTTTTCTGCGGTCAAGGGCAAATTTGTAGTCGAATATTTTTTTACGATTAGGCCTTCTTTCTAAAAATAGTTTTCACACTCTAGTATGCGCGCGGTAACACCTCCTGTGTTATATAACTCTTGGTAGCTTCCTTATGGTTAGCTTTATGAGAAAGAAAATGATTTCCTACAGTGCTAGCTGTCCACCCTGTGGTTCAGCTGCGTGCGGCTCTATCAAGAACCTCTGCACCTAAATTAGTTTTGATATACCACGCTACATCATGAAGAGATGCCAATGACTTGCTGATAGTTGCAATCGTATATTATAAACCAAAAATGCGTCAAACGAATTTTGCCTCAACAAGAAACAACTTTCAAATGCAGATAGATGCGCAAATTATAAAAGCTTTTTGTAAATGTGAGGCTGGCACCCAACGCCCTTAACCTCTCCTCCGCGTTCGAAAAACGGATGTCCGGGTCTATTGCGGGGTACCTTGAGTGATCCGTCACAAAATATTAACTCAGGTTCTACACCGCTCGGAATTACTGTATAAATAATCAAATGCACGGCTCTGTAGCAAATCCGGGGTCTGGGCATGGACAGTGAGGACGAGGTAGTCGGCATAGAATAGGAGGTTGATCTCGGGAGGAAGGTCTTTTAGTCTCAGCATATCGTCGTATGTTATGTTCCATAGAAGGGGGCCAAGTATGGAGCCCTATGACACCCCCACGGTCATGTTAAAACTCGTTCGTGAGACATTATCGTTCTGTCCAGTAGGTAGCTTGAAACGATTCAAAGTAGGTAAAAGGAAGCGTTGTTCCTGTGGAGAATCTTCAGGATGGCTTTTTACGGTAGGCTGGTTAAATCGTTTGGGACGTCAAGCATGATAGCTCAAAAAAATCTCGTTTTCTTGACGGAGACTCGTGGAGGCGTTCGGTCTGCGGCTGGATCTACCGTATGGCGTCGATAGTTGAGTGGCCCTGTGATACCTGTGTTGGGCTGCCGAAAGCAGGCCGTTTCCCTCCGCGAAGTCCCGGAGGAGGTATGAGCTGGGGCCCTTAGTTATAAGGACAAGGTCTGCGACCCTCCATGCGCCAGGAAACGGGCCCGGCCGAAGTAGCAGGTTTCAGAGCCGTTCGGAACCTTGGCGTCTGATGGGCGGATGCGGCGTTGGTGGATTTGTCGTTATGGTAGTATCCACGTGGAATTTAGTAATAATATGGTCGCCAAATGATTCTTCGTCCTGTAGCAACTTCCAGTTTAAAATGTTGTTGGCCTCGGCCCGGCGCGTAATAGCCAGATCACTGTAGGAGGTGCGCCCGGCCCTATGGAAGGTTGAAGTACCCGTTTAAGAGCGATGTGGTGTTCAACCGTGCTTATCCCCTACGGGTAGTTCCGAAAGAGCCCCATGCGCTAACCCTGGCACTAAAATAATCCGTTTTTGTAGAAGTGGGACGTTATTTTAGTTAAAGGAGGAGGACAAGTCATTTAAAGGCCCGTTTAGGCCGTCAAGTGGAACATTGGGGATGCAGTAGCAGGAGTAAAAGCGTCCAACCTTCGCTACATTAATCCAGGTGAAACCGTGGCGCTGCCTTGTCCGGTGATACGGAACTGGTTGCGACGTTTCAGTACGATTGTGTAAATCTGTAAAATGTGAGCTGACGCGGATAGAAGGTCTTACACTTAGCACACTACTGTTTAATGCTTAAGCACATATCTACCATATATTTAGGGAGAAGAGAACCTCAGAGTTTATCACTCTAGCTCACACAATTTTTCAAGCCCGTAGAGCACAGGAAATTGGAAAAAAAGCCCATGAGAAAGCGTGGCATGGATAAAACTACTACTACTACTACTACCACATACGTATGTGTAAAGCTAAAGCTGTTTAAGCATTGATGAGCGCAGATGACTGCGTAAGCCGATTCTGTAGAGATTGAAATGTTAAACGTTATCAAACCATGCAACAAAAGTCAGAGAAAATCTTTAACGGCAAGAGTTGAGTGTGGGTTAACAAATTAGAAAAATATAATCCCTATTACTAATCGTATGGTTATTTTGGTACCCAATTGTATGGTCTTTGCGTCGTCTTTACTTCTGCATTTCTTTGCACCGATCGTTTTATTGGCTTACAGCATGAACGGCCGTACCGAACGTTTTTCTTAACTAATATTTTTATTTTACAATATACCATTATAAACAAATGCAACGGCCCTTTAGTGGTGCATAACTCGCTTACTGCCTTGTTGTGACCAGCGGTTTCTAATACGTTATGCGGCGGCAGGTTCCTTCACATAAATTCCCCCACGGTTACTTCATATGGACACGCACTTTTGACCAGAAGGCTCTCGGAGGGGCCATTATTTTATTAGCAAAGCACTTTGCTTTAAACATTTTCATAAGATCTCATAAAATAGTTCCCGGCCTTTGCCGACACTAACAGACAGACTTGCTATTCACGTCGCCAGAAGTACACACAAGTTTCTCTGCTTTAATCGTATTTGCAAGTCCATGCATCGATTGCACCTATCGGCTTTAGATGTTCAGGAATCGTAGTCTCTCTCTCTCTCCCTTTCTTCAATAATCTACTTTCACTCCTATCGGGCCAGGCAATGCGTGTACTTTTGGGCAGTATATTTTTTTGTGTTGTTTGTGATGAAATGACTTAGGCTCATTTAGGTTCCATACGCATGACGGGACCATCTATCTTTCTGCCTATAATAAATTGGTGCTTATCAATTTTGGGAGGCGTGCTCCAGTGCGTAGACCAGTTTTTACTAGCTGTTTCGGTTGATCAGATCGGTAAGCGTAGGAGCACAAATCGTACACTTCATGATCTTGTGTTGTGTTGGTAACTGCATGTTTGACTCTGCGTGGTGACCTGCGTGGGCAAATTAGTTTCTAGGTTTTCACCGCTCTGAGCCTCAATGGACCTGATAAAGTTAAATGCCATGTTCTAACTTAGAGCAGCGCGTTTGCGCGCAAAAATCTCACAATCGTATACACAAGCTTGCTAATGCTACGCCGGACATTTCTGGATGTTTCATGATTGAAAGATTGCACCACCGTGTTTAATACGTCCACGATAAAAGCAACGACTACAGAACACAATCGATTGAACTTTGTCAGAACGATTTAGTTTTTGCGCGCATGACACGCGGCATATTCGATGCGTTTTCACTGTTTGTTTGTCAGCAGATGTTGTGACCATAAACGAGAGTATGACTACCATAGAATTATCCGCCATTCAAGCTCTGACAAAAGTCCAACAGACGTACAGACAGATGATCAGCCAAACAGCCAAAAGGCACTTTGGATTTGAATGAACCTTAAGCAGCGTCTTATTCTGGAAGTCATTGAACTCATATAAATGGCACCATAGCCAATTTCGGACGCAACTCATAAACCCATACCAGAAGTTGTCTCTAAACCTATATCTATGTGGAATGAGAGATGACTATACAAGCCAGCCAAGAAAGCACCTTGGCTTGAAATACCTAGCGATGATGTTATCAACGACACACTGAACGCTGATCTCGTCAAGCTCCAGGTCCACACCGAGTGCAAAAATGAACACCCAATGAAACAGCCGCTGCTGCCCGCCTTGCACACTTTATTAAAAAAAATACAATATGATCAAGACAAGACGCAATAGATGATGTTCTGCGTAACGCGAAACGACAGAAAAGCATTGGTTTCCATTGTCAGGTATTGCCAATTTTCTTTTGATGATACCAATAAGCACGAACATGCATGAACAGGGTGCATTCTAATCAGAAGCGTACTATTTCTAACTGCTCTGTCTGCAGTTGGCATTTCCTTACGACTTTGCACACCCCATTTTGTTCACAATAGGACTGGAGACTCAAATCTAAAATGTGTGAGACGGATTGCTTTGAACCAATATGTGCCGCGATGGGACGAACCCGGGACATACAATACCCGGCCATCTCTCTAGTCGATACTGCCGACAGGCTTGTAATGCAACGTGGACTATAATAAACGTGCATTTTATTTTAGTTTGCACACATTTGGTCACAAGCAAATGAACTCAACAGTTCAGTACTTAAACCAGACAGTTGTAACGCACTTACTCGTGCCTTATATGTCGTATATACTCGTATGTGTGTATAGTACTTTTGAGTTTTTTACAGCAGTGCACCTAAAATCATACCAACTAAAACACTGAAAACAACTTGCCAATGTGAAGTGGGCGGTCAAACCTCCAAGACAAATACGGTGCCATAAATGCCATCACATAGATAACAGCCCGCAACATGCAACAGCCAACTGTACCCAGCATAAGTTACGGAAATACCCAATATTGGCAGCATTATTAAGCTAAGATGTAAAGGTAAACATATAAATTTCTGTAACGGATTTTGTCCATTTGTACGCTGCTACATGCAGAAATGCAAAAACACCTGCAAACGTGCAAAGGTCCTATGACTTGTGCAAGGCAATACTTCACCGGGGGTGTTTTAGAAAATCCCTCAATGCCTAAGGAGCCCGCAAAAAGTACGATGACTCGAACCTGACCAAATTCATTAGTGAATCCGTCACGAAGGAGAACAAATGAGCAAGATAAAGATAGGGCTGCTCATTCCTCGTGCCTTAAGCAAGAAGCTACGGGCATCTGTCGCGCTGGGTAAAATTGTTAAATGTTATAACAGGCGACGAGCACTAATGGATTGATAGAGATTGTTTTTCAGCCTCCTATTTGACAAATTAGACCGCGTAGCGAGTTTGAAGGGAACTACGTTTATGCTAAGACACTGAAGCAGAAAAACCGGCTCGTCCTTACAACCGCGTTTTTCTTACGTGTCTTTAGAACCGGCTCGTTCTAAGAATTGCGTTCTCCTCACTGGTTCTTAGAACCGGCTCGTTCTTACAACCGCATTCTCCTCACTTGTTCTTAGAACCGGCTCGTTCTAAGAACCGCGTTCTCCTCACTGGTTCTTAGAACCGGTTCGTCCTTACAACCGCGTTCTTCTCACTGGTTCTTAAAACCGGCTCGTCTTCACAACCGCGTTCTTTTTTCCGGTTCTTAGAACCGGCTCGTTCTAAAAACCGCGTTCTCCTCATTGATTCATAGAATCGGCTCGTCCTTACAACCGAGTGCTCCTCACTCGTTCTTAGAACCGGCTCGTCCTTACAACCGCGTTTCTCCTCACTTGTTCTTAGAACTGGCTCGTCCTTACAACCGCGCTCTCCTCACTGGTTCTTAAAACCGGCTCGTTTTCACAATCGCGTTCTCCTCACTAGTTCTTAGAACCGGCTCGTTCTAAGAACCGCGTTCTCCTCACTGGTTCTTAGAATCGGCTCGTCCTTACAACCGAGTGCTCCTCACTGGTTCTTAGGACCGGTTCGTTCTAAGAACCGCGTTCTCCTCACTAGTTCTTAGAACCGGCTCGTCCCTACAACCGCGTTCTTTTTACTGGTTCTTAGAACCGGCTCGTCCTTACAACAGCGTGCTCCTCACTGGTTCTTAAAACCGGCTCGTTCTAAGAACCGCGCTCTCCTCACTGGTTCTTAGAACCGGCTCGTCCTTACAACCGCGTGCTCCTCATTGGTTCTTAGAACCGGCTCGTCCCTAGAACCGCGCTCTTTTCACTGGTTCTTAGAACCGGCTCGTCCTTACAACAGCGTGCTCCTCACTGGTTCTTAACACTGGCTCGTTCTAAGAACCGCGTTCTCCACACTGGCTCTTAGAACCGGCTCGTCCTTACAACCGCGTGCTCCTCATTGGTTCTTAAAACCGGCTCGTCCCTAGAACCACGTTCTTTTCATTGGTTTTTAGAACTGGCTCGTTTTAAGAACCGCGTTCTCCTCACTGGTTCTTAGAACCGGCTCGTTCTAAGAACCGCGTTCTCCTCACTGGTTCTTAGAGCCGACTCGTTCTAACAACCGCGTTCTCCTCACTGGTTCTTAACATCGGCTCGTTCTAAAAACCGCATTCTCCTCACTGGTTCTTAGAACTGGCTCGTCTTTAAACCCTGTAAAAAGGCTCTAAAGACTTAAGCTATGGTGCTCCAAAAAAAATCGGTTTAAAAGCGATTCCGTCATTTTTTTCAGATGTTACGTAAGTTGCGTAATTTGTACGTAATTTGCGTAATTGCGTACATAAGTTGCGCCGGAAAGCGGACTGTGTTTCTACATCTGCTCCCGTTGATGTGATGCATTTATCTAGTTAAAGTAAGACATTGCAAGGAAACTTGCTACAGTGACAGTACAAACTGAGAGGCTTCGAGTGAAGTGCAAAACACACTTAAAAGTGTACCAGTTAGTGCTGTCGGGGTTTTCACTCCGATTGGCCTAACAGGCGGTAGTGTTCGATCTACAACGTCATCGTAGAGGTGTTTATTTAATGTTTTGCGCTGCTTCCGCTACCATAGCGTGAAACAACGGCGTAACGTCAGCTGACTCCGTGGCGAAGCGGGAAGAAGCCGACTGTCAGCTAAAGTCCCGGGTTCAACGCGAGATTGTGTCAGACATTTTAACTTAAAAGTTTTAATCTTTTTATTTGTTTGTAATTGAGAAATTTTAATAGCGTGTCGCTTTATACGACAACATGCCACACGGACCCCGAAGTACAACCTCCCCCCCTAGTCTAGATATAAATAGACTTCGAAGCGCCATTAACTACACCGACGACAACTAAGGTGCTAATAGTGTTGAGGGGACCTTGACAATGGACTCAGCTTCCAACTGCAAAGAATGACTATGTTCCGGGTGCAAAGCGGAGGAAAAACTCGAGCCACGGTGATAGTGAAGATGACCATGTATTCGTACGGTCCAGAAGAAATCAACTCGTCGGATTGCTTCGCGCGAACAGAAGCAGCTGGAAAACCTGAAAGAGCGCATTCAAGCTGGCTCAGTGCGCACATTTAAGGTGATTATACGGAAGACAGAAACAAAATAAAAAAGGCTGAATTTGCGGAGGAATCTATATTGAAGATGTTCAAGCTTGTTCTTGAGATGTTTCCCTCATGCAGAATTTCTGGTGGTCGTAAAGGCATTGTGGTGTGGGCCCCAACTATTGACACTGCCAAGCAAATACTCGCGGTGTCAATAATAGGCGATATATCGGTGATGGCTACTTGCACATCGATTTCGAGATTCCGCGCACGAATCCACGGCGTATCCACGATTTCACTGAAAGAAGCCTGCTGACGAAGGTGTTTCAAGTTCTTTTGATCAGCAGCCTACTAACTTTTGATCAGCAGCCATATTCGCTTTTTTAGGGTACAAGGCCCACAACGTGGTCCTGGAAGCGGACCAGCCGAGTTTATGTTTTAAGTGCCAACGCACGGGTCATATAGCAAGTAACTGTACGTTGCAACGGGCATGCCGTAAATGCGGAGGAGCAGATCACTTGGCGGCTGAGTGCACCAATGCCCCCTGCAAAAGGAGCTCACGCAGCAGGATCATCAAGTCAGTATGTGAAAAATTATGGCCGTCCACGCGTTCGGCGTTACCGAGGACTTGCTCCTAAGTCGAGCCGCAAATCTACTCAGACGGCTAAAGTTATTCTTGGAAATTTAGGCTCGGTTGCAGGATCATTAAAGACTGTTAGCCCTGATTTGGCAGAAGCTATCAAGGTGGTAACAGAGGTTCTACAGCCCCTGTTAGCCCTGCTACCACTGGCGAAAAACTTAGAAAATGCTCATAATGTCAGATAATACATTATCTTCGCAAGATTCCGCAGTTCCCTTGACTTCTAGAGCGAGCTATAAATCTGACTGCCCAATATGTCGGAAGACGTTCCTCTAGGGGCTTGCTGAGACACATAAATTATATGCATCCAGGATCGAAAGCCTAAAGGCAGCCTGCAACAGATGACACGCATGCACAACTTTTACACATGACATCTCACATTCAGTTCGTTTTTAAACATGTAAAGATGATACGTATCACACCCAAAACAGCAAGAATTCTAAACGATGTAGTGACTTACAATAATAATTCGGCATGGCTGTCTGCTATCGTTTGGCCCTGTTATACTTCGCCTTCCAAACGTCAAGAATGAGTCGCGTTCGCTGGCAGACATAATACGCTCACACCTTAGAGACTTTGAGAATGGTCTTAGACTCGGGGATTGGCCGGTCGAGTCGGCCACCAGAGGCACAGGAAAATTGGCACCTCTAAGGAAGACTTAAAAAGAAGAGTGATTGCAAAGCTAATCGATGGTGATGTGTCGGGCGCTGCAAGACTCATAAGCTCGTGCGACACGTTCGGTGTCGAGTCCGACCATGTGGAGGCTCTACGTGACAAGCATATCTGCGCACCAACGGACTTGAGGTGGACTGATCCCCCTGCCGAAGCTTCCTCTGCGGAAAGCTTTTACGTGTCAAGAGAAGATATATACCGCGCAGTGGGAAGCTTTTCTAGAAGCTCTGCTGCACGCCTTACTTCATTCGACCAAGGCTTCTTCAAGATTTACTTTCTCGAGCAATGGGTAAACGAGCGATGGCTTTGGCCGACGCACTGGCCAAGCTCATTGAAAATTTACTACGAGGAGAGCCGCCAACAGAACTCTTGCCAATCATATTTGAAGCGAGGCTATTTGCATTGAAAAAGAAGAATGGCACGACCCGCCCTATCGCA
Source organism: Dermanyssus gallinae (assembly GCA_003439945.1). Lineage (NCBI taxonomy): Eukaryota > Metazoa > Arthropoda > Arachnida > Mesostigmata > Dermanyssidae > Dermanyssus > Dermanyssus gallinae. Next base: position 34,799 of record QVRM01001715.1, read on the forward strand.
TGCTCATCTACACTCCGTAGAATAGCAGCGAAGATTGCCTGCTGGAAGAATGCGTCGCAAATTGAAGAAGCAATAGGTGAACACCAACTCGGCTTTGCTACTAGAAGCAGAACGGAAGTTGCGATTCATGCCACATGAGCCTATCTTCAATCTAGGTCAGAAGACATAGTCATGGTCAAACTAGACTTTCAAAATGCTTTCAACAGCGTTCGACGTGACCATCTTCTAAGGATGTTGTCTCACACGCGCCTAACCTGTACCATTACATTATGCAGGCATACAGAAATCCAACTCAACTGCTGTTGGTGGACCACTTCATACTCTCACAGTCGGGCCTGCAGCAGGGCGACCCATTAGGATTTCCACTGTTTTGTCTTGCCATCAAGGAGCTGATAGACTCACTCGAGTCCCCGTTTAATGTATGGTACTTGGATGATGGCGTGTTAGCTGGTGACCCTGTAACGGTAGCCCGTGATATTCAGAAGATACTGGATTTTGCAACAAAGAGTGGGTTGTGTCTCAATGCACAAAAATGCGAACTCTTCGTGTCGGGATCAGCAATATCCGACTCCTCGGTCAGTCTTATAACCGACCTTCTTCCAGACTGTATCAGAACAAACAAGACCAACCTTACCTTAGGCGTGCCACTTTTTGACGACGGGAAAAAGAACAGTTATCTGGTTGGGTGGATAAGTTAAAATCGTCCTCAAGTCGCTTGGGCCTCTTAGGTGCACACAGGGGATTGTTCTTATTAAGGTCCTGTTTTTCGACAGCACGGGTAAACAACCTGCTCCGTGGGATTGACTTAACGCAAGATATAAATCTCTTAGATGAAACACATATTTATTCTTTCACATTAAACGACTTTTTATGTTAGCACTTTGGAGTGAACAATTGTCTCCGCGTTAACGTGTGGTTACGGGTTATCTAACCCGGGATTAGCCCAGTTCCACAATGTGCCCGGAACAGATGCTGCGTTTCCTCGTTGGATGTCAAGCGACAGTCTCTGACGCAAGAATTCCGATGCCCTTGAGTCCCTCGTGGAGAGGTTAAGGCTTCTACCCACGCGCTGAATCAACTTCAATGTAAGTAAATCTCTTAGAACAATTGAACACCCACACGTTGAACTCCCTGTCTTCTTTGCTTAATCTAACTTTACCAGAGGCAGCTTGCAGGCAAGCCCGTGGCAAAAGGATGCCCAAGCATTCCAGACGCTGCCTTGGTCGCAGGCCCCGCGGTGGTTGCCTCAATGTCTAGTGCCTGGCAAAAGGCGTTAAGGATACTAGATTCCCCAGCTGTCGAACGCTTACGTACTGTACTGTAAAATTCCAAGGAATGTCTCTTAGCACGCACTGGAGCAGCCCCTCCGGGGAATCCGATTTCCCAGGCAAGCTGGACCGCGCCGTTGGAGGATAGCCAATCTCCTCAATTCAGCACAAGACGAGGTGAACAAAGCACGGCTTCAAGCAGTTTCATTTTGTGGTGCTGGTGCATGGTTCAATGCTCTACCGAGTGCTCCCGTTGGAACTCTCTTAGAGGACTATGTCGTCAGGATCTGTGTCGGTATTCGCCTTGGGATTCCTCTAATCGAAGAACAAGAATGCAGCTGTGACGAGAAGGTCTCACCCCTAGTGCACCATGGCTTATCCTGCATCCGCAGCTTAGGTCGTAGGACGAGACACGCTGCTTTGAATGATACCCTAGCCCGTGCTCTAAGGTTCTCTGGCTACCTGTGTGTTCTCGAACTCGCAGGTTTGTATACAGACGACTCCCGTCGACCTGATGGGATGAGCCTAACAGCCTTTGAAAGTGGCAAGACACTCGTCTGGGATGCTACTTTGACTGACTCTTTAGCACCTTCGATGGTCAGTCACGGCGCTACCCAGGCCGGTTATGCTGTTTCGCAGGCGGAAAGAAACAAGTGTCGGAAGTATGCATCTATCGGAGACTCTATGGATTTTTGACCTTTTGCCTTTGAGACCTTACGGGGCCTAGGTAAAATTACTGAAGGAGTTATTACTAATCTATGCAAGTGTATAAGATTGGCCACGGGGAACCTGCGCGCTGGTGAATTTTTCCGGCAAAGGCTTGTCATTGGATATACAACGTGGTAACGCCACGGCTGTGCTAGGCCTGGACCTAGGGCTGGTGTAGTTTGTCGTCACGTTCGCTGGGGGACAATTGTTTACACCCGTTATGAGTTAAATTGATACGTAAATTAAACGCCTACGATTTAACTGATGATTCCACAATGTGCGTAAAAAAAAAACGAATTTGTCAAAACGTGGCACTCAGGTGGCGGTCCGGTAATGATCTGGGTCGCTGTAGGGTATCATACAAAGTTGTCGATTGTGTTTTTAGACGGTCGTGTTAATTCGACGCGCTATAGGGATCCACTAGAAGAGCAATTGGCGCATCTTGAACTGATGGAATGGCCCGACTTCGTATTTCAACACGATAAGGCCCTGATTTACACCGCCAGGCTGATCAGAAGCTGGGTTGAACAACATCACATTGAGGTCCTACGCCTGCAGTCTCACCTGATCTTACTATCATAGAAATGTAAGGGGCTGGTTCGCATAAAAGATTTACACCGACGAAAAACTATTTTCAAGCCAGGTAGAACAAAAAGAACCAGTTGTGAAGGTTTGGGGCGAGTTCTTGCACGACGTCATTCACTCTTTAACACATGCATCTTGCTAGCGGCTATAATTTTTCACGCTGTAGCTGTTCCAAATGTGAAAATCTCGTGTTTCAAAGTAATCCGGGACCCTAAATGTCGATGGAAGTCTCCGCTGTTACTCTACGTCCGTCGCGAATCTTCCGCTTCTACTCTGTAAGAGACTGGCTCTAGTTCTTGTGAAACCCTGTAACCGGCTACGATCTGCTGAATTAAAGACGGTTGGCCTAAAGCAAGGACCTCTGCAATCTGGGCACGAGTCCGTCCGCGCTGATGGCATGGACAGAAGCCACGGATAAAGCCAAATAAGCACTTCAGGACAGTTTGCAAAGAGTAGGTCTTAGAATATCTTTTTTTAGTTATATACATATTTAGTAGTAGTAGTAAATAAAACAACTATATAGGTAGACTCACCTTACCTAAATCTAAGAACCGGCGCAGTCACTTCCACTTAAAAACGCTAAAATGCACATAAGATAGGCCTTTGCAATGGTGAACGCACTGCTAACCTATCTAACACAGTGACGCGGCGAATTATAACAATTTTGCATATTTTAACTGCAAAAAGGAATGTTTGACAATGTTGGATTCACAGTTCGTCACACTGGTGGTCACGATGGTCTGTGACAAAACTCCCGTTAAAAAGCCTGATATAACTTGCGATCTAGGCAATTTAAGCGGGAGTTCGCACCGGTGCGACTGTCCGGCTTC
>QVRM01001716.1:0-48917 GCA_003439945.1 Dermanyssus gallinae
TAATAGGCTTTTACCCACTAGCAATTGGAAGCACACGAACTGGATTGCATCAACAGCAAAAGCAACGACAACGACGACGACAGCAACAACATTAGGCTTGCTCAATAAGTAGCTTTCATTATTTGTGTCTTCACCTACCTGTCTTTGCCATCAGCCCGTCAGGACACAGATAGATTGAAAGGGAGACTAGAGCCAAAGAGAGAGAAGGAGAGGAGCGCGCGGGAAAGATATAGTTCTAGAGAGAGAAAGCGCGCGTCGCGTTCGGGTGGGGGGGGGGGGGGGTCCAACATCATGTTGTCATCGGCCTGATTCGCGGCTTCTGATTCTGATTCACCAGCCAACGGGGTGGGGTGGCCCGGCCAAAAGTTTGTTTTGAATCCACCACGCTCTCCACCCCTTCCTGTGGCAGGCGCACGCCGCACCTTGAACGACAAACATCCGCCCATGCACCGTCATCACACGGCTTGTCGGATGTCTACCCCGGCTGCCACCCGGGTCGAACGGGGTCCATGCGTGATGAGCGAATCCAGCCGGCCGCGCGTGAAAGTATATTCGGCCTGACAGCTGCAGGACACTATATATATATATATATATATATATATATAGATATTCATCATAGATGAATATATATGATGAAGTAATGAATATATATATATATGTACATATAAACGCACATACAGACTTTATGTTTATACTTTTTTAATTTTATAAGCTTATACTACCATATCCAGAGCTGCTTTTATTGAGTTAGTGCGAGCAATTTCGATTGCGTTCCGAGTAGAAATGATATTGCTAAGCTAAAAGAAAAGGCCCACGCTTTCAGCTGTATTGCTATCTACGCAATTCATAAACATTTGTTAAAGTCTTTTTAGAGTACTCGGCTCGCAAATTCACTATATCTGTTCATATACTATGAGCTAAGGCAGTGCCAACCTAGTGCCATCCTAGAATACCTCGTTAAGACATGTCGAAGATATTTTGAAATTTGGAAAGTTGTAATATCAAGTTATTTGGCGATTTTGTGAAAAACTATGTATGTTTGAATATTTTCTATGTTTGAACTAGTATATTTACTCGCAAGCGATTTGTCACCATTTCACCACCATGACTTCATAATGATCATAATGAATGAAAATATACGACATCGCAAATGTATACCTCATCTAAAAGATCGGGATAGATAACAGTTTGTCGACGCTGTGTATGAAGTGAATGCTTAGTAACTTTTTATTTGTTAAAGACTCAATCAGCTCGCATGGGAGTGCATGCTTGCCTCTGTTTTTTATTTCATAGAATGATGGCGAAATCTTCTTTCAGCATATTTATTAGGCGTTGGTGTACTGTACAGGCTATCTGCATCCTTTGACCAGTCTCTTCTGCTGCTTGCACTCGTGAAAAAAATCCATGTCTTTTATGAATATACCGCACCATCCAGAAAAGGTGTTAGTAGTACCGAGCAAGCAGGAAAGTGCGTGGCCTTAAAAAGTCATTTTTAGTAGTGTCATAGTTTATGAGACAGTTATGAACATACATATAGAGGAATTCAAGCTTGTTCAAGCACCCTAATAACGGTAGTTTTTAAGCTCAGTTATAGTTACAAGGATCTCAATTGTTTAGCTTTGCTGTACCTCTAAGCGAATAATATTCTCCGTTAAAATAACGTTTTACCAAACATTGGTTGATTTAAAAGTTAGTTACGCTTGAGTTCCACACGAGCATGTGTTTCCTTTCAAACGGAGTAAAGGTTAATTCATCTGATCTTTTGCTATCATGGCGGCTCAGCTCTGAAGACTCAAGTGATCAAGGGACGCCAGCAAACCTCAAGGCCCGACTGAAGATATCGCTAATAATGCATGAAGCTCCCGGCGAACGACAGACACTACGTACAACCCAATAGGCTATGGTAAATTTGAGCCATGATCCTATCCCCACATCTAGTTGCAGATACGTGGGGATATGAAAGGGAAAGTGAGAGGACCAAATCCACTTCAAGACGATAGCATTCTGCGGCAATTCTGCAGTCTTTGTATAGACTGCCTTGAAACCCGCTTCTATCTGTTTTTACCGATTCGACTACTCGAAGAGCTCGGCCAGCCCGTCTTCGTGCGGAAGCGTCCTCCCCGAGGCGCTCTGTCAGGGGACGTCAGAAGATCTCGAATTACACAAGAAATAAACTCTGTTAGAGAAGCCAGTCAGATAATGTCTGAATAAAAAAGGTTACCCTTATGTAAATAAAAAGCCATGCTCATATCCGGCAAACAAACCATATAGGAGCTGCGTTTAGCAGTAAGCGACGAAACAGTTAAATGCATGACCGCAAGCAGAGTACAAGAGCGACTTCAAGCTGTTAAACATCCTGATAACGGTTGTCGTTAGGCTTACTTCAGGCCAATACTAGAGTGCAAATCACTAAGTTTTGCTGTACTTTACGGCGAAAAACGTCCTTCGCTAGCACCGACGTTTGCCGAACCTTGGCTGACAGTTTACCGAACCTCGTTTGTAATTACCTTTGGTTTGTAATGTGGCAGGCCTTGCTCTCAACTGTGAGCGGTACTACTAACAGATGTGGACTCGGCCGATCTGAATTATATCTACCTATGAATAGGTATAAGCATATATTATCTTTTGGGCGCATCTTTGCTTTTCACTAGAGTAATAAGGCAAATGTTGGTCTTCTAGCCGCCAAAATATAAGAAGCACGCACTCATAATGCAATTCCCTTTACACGGTGCATAGGTTAAAAGTAATTAAACAAATGTATTCAATTTTTATAGTCGTGATTCTAGAAATATATTTTATTCTATGTTATTATGGCAAACGAAGTATGAGGTACTGCCACTAGAGTATAAATATGCAGGATCACTTTTATAGTGATATTATATTCGCGTATACAGGCTGTGCCTCATTAACGGTAACGACAGCATGACTTTTTTACATTGGTAGCAAGCGCACTCTTGTTGTCTTTTGCCTGGCACCTATATGTAACTATATACGTGCGAAAAACAACTTCTTATATATATTGAATAACCAGGTCCCCCTCCGATAGCCTAGATAGAGAGCCCTTTTTCGGAAAATGAGGATGAGAATACAAGAAGGACAACGAGAGCGTGCGAAAGGGAGAGAGGGAGAGAGAGAGAAGGTGGAATTGAGGGAGTTGGCTCACCAACGCCGTGCGCTGGCGGCAATGATGAGGTAGTAGACTTTAGACTACTGCGTGTAGTCGCCATGTAGACGAGCACGGAGTATACGCGTGCATACAAAAGTGTGCGTGCCCGACCCTATCTCTCTCTAATTGAGATGATCCGAGCTGCTGATTTTGCTGCGTTCGCTACGAGTAGCAAAGGCCACTGCCGCAGCAGCAGTAGCAGTGCCAGCGACATCGCTCATGACAACGACTGGCATAAAAAAGGGTCACCCGAATCCACCTATGACATCTCGGAGCATACGTTCAAATGGAAAGAAAATAGAGAGAGAGAGGAGAGTAGGAGTGTGTATTCGTATGAGTGTGAGGGAGGGAGCGGCAAGAGAGAGAGAGAGAGAGAGAGAGAGAGAGAAAACGACGTTACAGCACGGCTAACAATACTATGTGTACATACCTGTACATACGTTTTGTGCTCGACAGGTAGCACGACATCATTAGGACTGCGAAGTGCGTCTCGACAAGCGCGACGTCGATTCGGCGGTCGCATTGGCCATTCTCGGACATATCTGTATATATATATATATATATATGTATACACAGCTTGAGTCTTCATAGCCCTCAATGGGCCCCCGTTCTTCAGCCTCGTTCTTGTTTGCTTATCTCTCTCTCTCTCGCCCTCTCTCTCTATATATATTTCGGGCTCTCTATCTCACTGCCGCATTCTCTCGATGCGGCCACCGCTGAATGTTACCTGGCTGGCTAAGGTTACTGATCGTCGCGCTAAGAGAGCTCATCATGACACCGTGACGGCTGGTGGCAACGACAGCCGTTGGCTGGCCCGCCGGCTCGACGCAACGGTCACCAACCAGACTCAACCAGCTGCTACGTCGCATGATCTCGCTCGGTAGATACGCCACTTTCTGGGCTAGTGCAGGGCTAGTCCACGTCAGCCCAGCGTGGACGCTCATCGGCTACTCCGATGTTGCTGCCGTTGTTGCTATTGTTGCTGATGACAACATTGATGTTAATGTTCCTGCTGCTGCTGCTGTTGCTGCTGCCGCCGCCGCCGCCTCCGCTGTTGTTGTTCTTATCTCTGCTTCACCGCTGGTTGGCCGTCAACGGGCCAACAACAACGTTCAGCGTTCCACAGCAACAATAGAAGCAGCAGCAGCAGCAACAACAACAACACCAACAAAAGCAGCAACAACACCAACAGAAGGAGCAACAACAACAACAATAACAACAACAACAACAACAACAACAACAACGACAAGGATCTGTCCTAATGTTACTAGAACTGTGACTACAATTTGCGACAGACCAAACCTTTGTGCGACGATAATGCTGCTAGAGCTACCACGACGACTAGACAGATACCACCATTTCTATGTACAGGAATGGGTACAAGAACCGCCGCAGCGTTACTGCAGATCTACTCGGAGATTACGGCTCTAATTATTGTCTGCTAATGAGACCGATCTGCTGACCATATAGGTAGAGGGTCAACGTAAGCATATTTTTTATATACATACTCGTACATGCGTTTGTGTGTAGAAATGATGATATGAGCATACTACTCAAGCAAAGAGATGTGTTTGCATATTATGTTTTGGGGTCAGTTGAAACTAGATGTCGGTTGGTGAGTTCCGTTCTATTTTTAACATCTGCTGGTAAATGTAAGTAGTAGGCTCTAATGCAGTGGTCTGTTTTTAACAACACCTATGAAAAGTCTCTCTATTCAACAGTGCTGTGCGTTTTTGATGACTAAGAGGTAAATTGCACTTTCAAAGGCATATTTGCGTGAAATTGTGCATTTCCACTACCTCAACTGACTAAGTGCAATAGCCTCGGCGGTAAAACGTGCCAATGTATATGTGCCGCATAGACTCACCAAAAATGACATGATGATTGCCTAAACTGCCTGCACTCATCTTCTTGAAAAGTACAACGAGAATGCTTTTCTAAGACACTTAATTACTGGCGATGAGAAATTGATTTTTTACGACAACGATTATCAAAGCGAGGCACCGGGACCAACTTTGAAAGCAGGTCTTCATGCTAAGAAGATGATACAGTCTGCTTTAGATGAATTGGAGAGATATGGTGTATTATGAACTTCCGCAGAACCAACACTCAATTTACAGTAAAAGATTTTGTCTACTATTTGTACTTCTAAGTAGATTCCAAATTGTAGAGTCGTAGATGATTCTGTGGTACCTTACACGTAAGTGATTTGCCGATACTATATACGTAAGTGATTTGCCGATACCGTATACGTAAGTAATTTGCTAAGTAAGGTTTAAAAATGCTGTGTTGACTCAGGTGTCTACTGGTGGATCCAAGGCTCGTAAAGCGACCCTAAAAGTCCCTTGATTTCACCAAGTTAGCGCAAGGATTCACCAATCTAGCAATCAATGCCGTTGCCGGATCTGCTCACAGATATGCGCTAAATATCACGTATCGAGCTGCCAGACATATCGGCGGTCTTTGCACTTTTTCGCCCGGTGGGACGGTCGCTGAAGTGTTTAAATTGTATATAATGAACTGTATTGTAATTATGTAACATCTTGAAATGCAATGTTATTGCAAAATAAACAATATGTAAACTGTTTTATCATTGAAAATTATAAAAGTCTCTGGTGTGCCTTATTGATCATACACTACAAAATTGATTTTAAGCACGAATGTCGCCTAAAATTACCGTAAAAATTGGAATTTGCGTTAAAAATTCGACTAAATCCTTAAACTGGTTATATATATATGTATATATACACATTTAGCTAGCGCACTCAAGTTTAGAACTTTTACGAGAAATATCCCCAGTGTTCTTACTCATAGCAATCCACTTAGTGTCGTATTGCTCAGTGCCTAGCTTTTAAACAAAGTAAGTGCACGTCCTCACTTAATTAGACTGATGAAGCAATACAACAATACGGTAAATTTTAAAATAAGTCCTTACTCTCGCCACAAACGAGGCTAAATGCATTTGTCTAATTTTAGTCTATTATCGTTTTTCTTTTTCGTCAATCAATTATTAGCTGCCATTGGACTCTTACGTCATTATCTTGTTTTAAAATGCCTATATGCCTTATTTACGTGTGTGTCAGGGTACCATGTTGCCCACGTACACTGTTCAATAGCCAGCAAACGCAGTCAGAGCCCTAAAGTGATAATCGGTTAAAATAACCCCTAAAAACGCTCTGTAATGTCTGGATGCTCCGTTGGGGTACGCTAACTGAATTGTTCTGACAGTACTTTAAAAACGAACTACACGAACCCTAGCGGAATCTGACCGTTTAAACTACACAATTTTCTCTAATCCCAGATACAAACACGCTGCCCCTAAACGGCCGCTAAAGCTGCGACTTCACTATTGGTTATGCTCAGCAGTCTGAACCTATGGACTGCATAGAATTTCGCACAGCTGTACTACTTCTACTCTATAAGACGTATGCTGATTACATGGCGACGTGTTCCCACTAGCAAATTGGGCAGAGTACACAAACTCATCCATGTATACTAGAATTCAACAGTTGAAAATGTGCAGCGATACTTGTTATATTTGCTATAGAAGCCAGACAAGTCTGCGTTGAATTGGAATTGCCAAGGACGTTATTAAAAATGATGTAATGGTGTGCGTATCATATTAAATTATAAATGCAAAGATATCTATTACATTAAGCAAAAAAACTATATATATATATATATATATATATATATGCCCATATTTCATTCAGGCGCCCTGACAAATTTATTGTGAACTATTCACAACTTAGCGGTTGTGTACATATGTAAATTCCTTCATATGCATATGCTGTCCTGGCCTATGGACAGGAGTTTGTTCTAAAATGGGCGTGTTGACAAAGCTTCTCTGACAGAGGATAGCGGTTGGATTAGTTACATGTGAAATCAGAAAATAAACAACGTTCAAAACAAATGATTTGCTTGTTAAGTATCATAAGCCACCAGGTATCTGTAGATGTAGCGTCGTCTTCTGTGGTGGCGCGGCTGTCACGTCTAGCGCAATGTTGTAAATGGCGGGGCGTTGTTACGGCAACCAATCAGCAATGCAATCAGCTTGGGTTCAAATCGGATTGCGGTTAGATTTGTTGTTTATCCGTTTTGATTGAATTGTCGCGCTCGGCTAGTGGCAGTCTCGGGGTGATTAATTAATATTAATTAATAAGTCATTCTCTATGGGGCGTTGCTGTGGCAAATGCAGTGAAGGCCATTCAATGGCCAGCTATTAAACGGTTCGTGTACCAATTTTGCTGGCTTGTTTGTTAGCCTTGGTTGCCTTGCTACGTTATTTCACTTCTAAAGCAAGCCTATCAAGTCCAATATGAAACTTTGAAGTAATGCCCAAGGTGTCAACGACAGGGAAAGCTACACCAGAATGCTGCAGCTAAGAGCCAGTTTAATTGGGGATTGAGGTTTGGTTGCGGCAAGAGATTGCACACACATAGCATAAGACTCAGTGGGACCAAACAGAGAACAGTGTCAAACTTACGAGAAAAAGATCTTCCGTTCGGTACATTTTAGCGTCAAACACGGTTAGTGTTGTTAATAAATCTACCTTCCATGCACCACACTCGCTTCGATGACTGAAACGCTTTATCCAAGGTAGAGGGAAAATACATTTTGCGTATACGCATGTATGTCTTGTGGTCAATACGTAGTTATAATCTGCATGTCGTGCAGGGTGTCTTTGGCGTCCCCTAGTACAAAGGGCTATGCTTAGAGATCCTCCATGGGTATAGGTCGCTGATGTAGCGCCTATGTGCGATAAACACAGGAACCATGTTGCTGACCTGACGTGTCGTCGTTTGCTTTTCCACAAACATCTTGGTGTATGGACGCGGGCTCTGTCCAGCATCCTCCAACCAAACTTCTTAAGCACGTCAATTGTGTGGGGAATGTCGGCGCATCGCCGGTGTTGTTGTTGTACGCAAATTTCCTTGAAAAGTTCGCTCGTTCGCTCACTGCGCGGTGCAGTTCATTCTAAAATTCTATTAGTAACAGGGAACGCTAGGTTTTCCGTGGCTGGCCCGTTTCGTGAATTTCCGTTCCACTCACTTAGGCGATGTGAACAACGCAGCCAACTCAAGACAGCAGGTCCGTACAGTAACGTTCACGCCAAAAACAAGATCAAATTAATAGTTATGAACACCTGTAAAAACAACAAGTGGCATTTACCTTACCAGTGTAGTTTCGAATCCTCCTTTTTCTGGTCTGCTAGGTCACCTAATGATTGATGAGTGGGCGGCGATTTTAAATGATATCAATTAAGAGTTCTACCTATTGTCCAATATTTTATCTAGATATTGCTCATGCCCAAAAAGGTATTTTCCAAACACTAATTAAATAGGTGTTTTCCCTAACTAAGTTTGTGATGGAAGTCGTGTACTGCAAAGCTAGTAACAACATGGCGTTAGTTTTACATAAAAATGCTATCCAACATTACGTTTGCTGTTTCGATCGCTCAAGGCACCGCAATAGCATTTTTGCGACCTTCAGCGACCGGTACCGAGAAGATTGGGCATTTAGGACAAATAGTTATTTCCTCTGATGAGGCTAGAGCAACTTCTGGCTGCTCCAAAGAGGGATTCCGGGTCATTCATTTTTGCTTTTCGTATCAATTCACCAAACATTGTTCTTGTAGTTATTGTTGTTGTTTTATTCGTGACCAGGCTTAGCAGAAGATTTGCGCTGCCCACGTTAATTTATATACGACTACTTAACTGTCTGGTGAACGTTTATGCCACATTTATACTACAAAAAATTACCAAGCACTTATACCACTCGGGGTTAGAAAATACCTAAATGTGACATCGCTTTTGCCTGTCCGTGCCATCTAAAATATATCGAATATGAATGTTCTGAAAAATTATGCGGACATAATGACAAAATAGATGACGAAAAAGTCACTCATACATCCACGCGTCATGGTACAAATATCGCCCCAAAATATGTTTTAAGAAGACGTGTTATAGACGACATGTTTCGCAAGTCATCCGCAACATCTAAGGGCATAACCGTACAATTGATCTTGAATAAGGCATTTTTATTTAAATAGTATAGATTATATATATATTGTATATATATATATATATATATATATATATATATATATTGCAGACACGGGCGATAGCCTTTTTTGCAAAATTACCTGAATAGTTAAAATTGTTTGAATTTATGTAATAATGAAAAATTCAAGCTCAATGAAGAGTTATTAAACTTAAATAAATTTGCCGTCCAGAGAAGACGATCCCATAAAAAAATTATATATATATATATATATATGTATATATACATACATACTTATACTTATAAGGACCCGATCAGTGACTAATATGCTATTGCAACTTATTAACTTCGATAAGAAGAGGAAGCGACTCGGTACGACACTCGATTAGGTCCGATATATTTCATGGGGGCCCTTTCGGCCCGTTTAGCGGCTCCATGTTGTCGTCCATTATTACTGAAGGCGAACGACACGCCCGCGAGAACCCCTGCTCTGGTGCGCTGTGGCGAAGCTACTTTGCTGTGACCCCCTCATCTTGTCTCTGCTCTCTCTCTCTCTCTCTCGCCACAGGAATCACACTCCGACATCTATCCGTCTGTTCTATGGCGCGTCGCCGCCGCCATTGCTACTGTGGTAAACAACACAACAGAAAATAGCTCAAAAACATACGCTTCTATCTTTCTCTCGGTTGGCGATCTTTTCTCGTCACTTCTCTCTGTCGTTCTATCGGTGTCTGTTCGCCAGCGCTCTCGCTAGCACCTCATTAACAACAACAACAACAACAACAACAACATCATCATGATGAAAAGCGACCACCGACGACAACGGTAGCAAACGTTCACAAGCGTCCATCGACCGACGAAATGTGCCTGTATTTATTTCTTATTAATAGAGCCGGACATGGTACCGACGTCGATATGTAATTATGACCACCTCAAATGGAGAGTTGAGTCTAAGCAGAGAGACAAGGGCGACAAGATCCCTCTCTCCCTGTCTCTCTCTCTCGCTAGTTTTTCTTTGACAAATCCGTATATATATATATATATATATATATATATATATATATATATATAGCAGTTTACTCGTCTGACCTTCTGCTGAGTGGTTTCGCTGCAACCAGAATCGCAGCGGGCGCGGCAGCGGCGGCGGCATTAGCAAGAGCATTTTTGGCCGTCAATGTGCCGTCAATGCTATTGAGAACACGCTGAAAGCATGTGAGATGTGTACGTGTATTGTAAAAGTGGATGTATGTTCTATGTGAGCCTGTGTGAGCCTGTATATGTGGTCGCGTGTATGCTGTTGTATGCTGTTGTATGCCTGCTATGTATGGAATTCGCGTACGATGTGGCGCACATGCTCTACTCTTACAGCAGATCCTATTGTGCATACTCTTCTCAACGAGACCACCTTTAACAGAAGCAACGATGCTTTTCTGTTATTGTCGTTGTTGCTTTAGTTATTGTTGCTGCTGTAGTCGTTGTTGTTGTTGTTGTCCTTGCTGCTGTAGTCGTTGTTGTTGTTGTCCTTGTTGCTTTAGTTGTTGTTGTTGTTGCTGTTGCTGTTGTTGTTGCTGCTGCTGTAGTCATTGTAATTGTTGTTGTTGTTGCAGTCGTTGTGGTTGTGGTTGTTATTGTTGTCGTCCTTCTGAATGCGCTTACCTCAATGGCAGCGATGGCTGTCGACAGGACTGCTGCCTCGGCCGTACACCAACAACAGACCTTAACAACAATCGCTGCAGATTTTAACTGATTGACTTACTGATACACCGTCGCCGGCCGCCTCAACCGGACCACTGGCAACGGTAGCTGAACGGTAGCTGACGCAGTACACTTGGCGGACACAACAGACAAACGAAACAGGTTTCATTCAAGTGAACTTCACTGTTCACTTCGCTTGCTAGCTCGCTCGCCCCACTGTCATCGTCATCATCATCACCACCACCACCACCCAGCGTCATCCGCTGCCTTCGAGGCAGCTGCCACCTCATGTCGGTCTCATGTCGTCGCCGCGGCCGGCATCTTTGATTGGCCCGTCCCACCCTCGGGGGCTCGGGGGGCGCACGCTTCATCGGGGCCGCATAGACGTGGGTTCGCTTTGACTTAGAGCGGCGAACTCCGCTTCTTCTGTGGCGGCACAGTAGATGACGGACGAACATTAAACATGCATTCTCCTCATAGTCGTAATGTAGTGGTAATGCTCGTAGCAGCATCAGCAGCAGTGCTGACGCAAGCGGTATCGACATCGGTACTAATCGAACCATTCGCTATTTGAATGATCCACCGGCTATGCTAACGAAATTGTTTTTTCTTCTATGATTTCACTTTCAAATAGGCATTTATTTTGATTGGTATCTCTGATACGTCGACTCTACCTAAAGCCAATCGTCCTGCGGGCTAAGTTAGTATAAATGTACTCTTGTCTATATCGGCCGTTTTTGTGTTCTCTCTAATGATTCTATTATCTTTATTATAATTACTTTAATTAAGGCATATACGGGTCCGTACTGCCGCATACAATCTGTCCAACTATATGTTAGTAAGGCTTGCCGACTTACTCGGATCCCAAAAGGATACTTATAAAAATGAAGTTATCTGATTGTAGGTAGCGATTGTTTGTCGTTACCGATTGTGTACAGACTAAGAAGAACCAACCTGAAGTCTGAATTACTGTGATTGGCATGACTTCACTTCTTACGAGCCCTAGTACATATATGTTGAAATACTGTTAAAGAAAGGTTAGGCACATAGTTTTGAAAATAAGGTCGCTACACAACCAAGTTGTAGTGTCATGTTATTTCCTGCACTAACACAAAACTCAAAAAAACCCATGAGCAACATTTAGCAGATACCCTGCTCCTAATAATGATGGTTTTAAAACAAACGTTAACCAACTAGCACTAGATACAGGATACGCAAGTCCACTACCTAAAACTGTTGTATTGTTTATTTATAGTGCTAGTAGTAGTTGTTGTAGTACTAATAGTTGTTGTAGTATTTTTGTATTAGAATTATGATGTCGTTGAGTTTCCTTTTTACTGGAAGAGTGGGTTGACCTGTACTGTACTAGTCCGACCCCTAGGGGGAGAATCCCCGGCTGAGGATGGTCACTGAGTGTTAGCGGGACACGCCTCTGCACCACCAAGTGCATCCATCATCGGTCCGAAGCTGACCAATAGACGCTAATTGTCGCATTTCCTAATTACTGGAACGTGTACATGCAACCGTATGGAGCAGCTCAGGTCAAACATTCGTCGAAACCTCGGGCGTTGCTTGAAGTGTGTTGAGTGCACGACTGGTATATGTAATTGTGCATGACTGATGGCAGGCTAAAACGTCCTCAATGCCTAAACAGAATTCAGAGGAACGATACAGAGCAGACTTGGCACGCACTGGGGGTGAAGTGAAGAGCTACCCAATCTCAACTCTACAGGTATCTATAGGTAACTTACTGTAATAAAAAAAGAGCAGCACAAACACAATGTTTACAGTAAATACAATAGAACACGCTAGGAAAAACTAGGAGTTTCCACTAGTATTATTTAGCATAGACAACATCTGTATAATCAGCGCAATGATAGTACAAATTTCGACGGGGCGGTATATTTAATTGCGACGTCATCTTTCACGTCAGCTTAGAACGCTAAGATTTATTAAGAGGTTCTTGTATCAGAAAATGAGTTGCCGTTTTCTAGCTTGAAGAATAAGCCTACAGCCAAGAAAGCATGCCTTTCTCTAAAATATTGTCTCAAAAGCATGATCAACACAATATAAACGCGAAGAACTTTTACTACTACTACGAGCAGCAGTGAGTTCTGCGAATCAATTAAAAGCTTTCACTAATTTATATGTCAACCCCGATCATCATTGTTTTGCTTAGTCCATAACAATTCATCTATTCCTCTACGACCATTCAATGATGTCCAGGCATTTATTTTTAGTTTTAAAATTTTTAATGAAAATGTTTGCTAAAACAGTAAACCAGTCGTTCTATGTTTAACCCTTAATTTTACCATTACCCAGATGAGGTGCTGTTTGTGACACCTTCGCCAAGCGTCACCGGGACGTTACGCTCAGCACAAAATCTAACGTTCGTATGAGGTCGACGTGCTTCTTGGTTGGTG
Source organism: Dermanyssus gallinae (assembly GCA_003439945.1). Lineage (NCBI taxonomy): Eukaryota > Metazoa > Arthropoda > Arachnida > Mesostigmata > Dermanyssidae > Dermanyssus > Dermanyssus gallinae. The sequence goes on from QVRM01001716.1 coordinate 13,288, forward strand.
GACAGGTCGTCAACGTGCTTTTGCTCGTTGGGGCAAGCTGGTTGTTTCATGCGCCTACTTTTTTTTTTGGATAGCGGAACAATAAAATGCAGTTGCGCACAATCGCCGTCTGGGGGTCGTTCACAGCAGTGCGCGACTCGGGTCCGACGGTTGGTCTTAGTTTTCGAGTCGAGACCCATACTCACTAAACGTACGTCCCGCCTCAGGCTTCAGTCTCCGCCAGTCCGGCTCATCCTCTGTCCGGTAGGCTCGACTACGGGCTGGCAGGAGAAGTGGTGGGCCTGCACCCCAGCGAGAAGTGGTGGGCGCTATTCGGATCATTTGGCCGTGGTCGCAAGTTGAGTCCCCCCACCCGCAGACACGTTTCATCCCAAACGGGGGGCATTTTACTCCGTGTCGCCCTGTGAGCTCGACACGTAAGTTGAAACGTGTCGGTTAACCCTATCGTTTCCACCCGTTTTTCAGAATGTATGTTGTACGCACCCTTGCTTGTCGTTTCTTCTTCTTTTCTTTTCTGATGTTTCCTTTCCGTGTCTAAAGTATCACGTGTCTATTTGCTAGCTCCGGCTTAACCAAACCCTTTCTCGTCGTTGCTTCTCTATGAGAATACTATCTGCATATCCCTTAGTTCCCTGCTCTCGTTTTCTTTTGCCACAGACGTGTGTTCTCTCTCCTGCTCTTCTACTCCGTTCAGCCTCCTCCCGGCTTCTGCATAAGCAATAGGGTGGTTTTTCCCACACGACGCATACTACGCTACACCGAAATAGGGTGTGGTTGGTTGACGTCGCCTTCCATACCCCCCTTCCCGCCGCACAGAGGCCCCATGCAGGTTGGTAATGTTATTTTTAGGTTCTAGATAAAACGATATTCTTGAACGTCCCCGTGTCCAGTTCAAACTCGTCTCATGTGGCAAGTCATGAGACGCCTTCTGGTACTGGTCTTCCAATCAATTTTATTGCACTTGTAAGTACTGAGTGCGGGTTGACTTTAAGTTGACTTTACAAGGGTAACTTCACAAGCGACGCCGGCAAAACAGCGGCTCGAGTTCGTCGACGACTGCGACTCAATGTCGTAAGCCTGGATTACCTTGCTTCGCATCGTATGCATCGCCGCGCCGGTACTGCGGCAGTAGCTGTTGCTACTATTACTACTACTGACGTTCCTATTATTATTATTATTATTATTCGTATACCTGCCGGACTTAGGGCAGTGCACTTGTGTGAAGGGGGTTTGTGGACGACTTTTAATTTTGTGCGACTTAGACAAGCCCGGACTGGAGGAAGGGATCTGGCGTTAAGTCGCATTGTGCGTGCACGATGGTGGCACTCAGCAGGAGCGCAGCAATAGCGCCATCAAATGTAGTGGCAGCCACGGCGACACGACCTCTGGCATCTGTGACCTGGACAGCGATCTGGGCATGGGCTCGTTCGTGCATACGCGCACGCCTGGCATTGGTAACACCGTTACAGTGAAATGGCTTCTCCAGGTCTATCGTTACGATATTAACCCTCTTCAGGTTGGCGCTACGTGGGCCGTACAACATTTATCTCGGCTCCCTCGCAGAGACAGTCTATTCCGTAGCAGACCGTCGCTTGGACCGGGCTAGGAGCGTCGAATCGGCAAGAGCCAAATGGGCGTTGCTGGTGACAATTGCGTCAACCGTAACCGGTTCTAGAGAACAACGGCAACGGATTTGGTTCTGCTTGGTTTGCAACATCGCGTTTTGTTGTTGCACTGCTTTTCGCTGTGGTTGCCGTTGCTGTGATTCCTGTTCTGAGGCGCATTGCTTGTCTGCTAGTAGCTTTTGATGCTGTTCGTAGCAGTTAGGTGTCGGTTTTTCGGCGGATCAATTGTGGCGCTGTTGTGGTTAATGGCATAATTCTCTTTGTTGGCTGCCAGGTTATAATGTTTTGGTCGTTTTTTATGGTCTTATTTCGATTGTCGTTTTTGTAAATGCTATTTCTAGCAATTGTGCTCTACAGCTGGTATGCATTGCGCTTAAACAGTTGGAATTAGGCTATCTGGCTATAGGGATGGTAAAGGTATTTTCGCAGACCCGCAGCTGCAACCGCTCAGCCCTGTGCAACTTTTCTCACAAAGGTAACGAGAGTTCAAGCTTTTCATGGGTGAGTTATAGATAGTATAACTCATTTGTCATTCGTGTGTAGTGATCGAGGAGCATATGATATCAATGTATCTTTACTATTGGTCAAATCATAGTGTTCTCATTCTAGACCTCTCCAGGGCCTTTTTCTCTAGCAGCCGGACAATCCGAAGAGGATCCTAATGCAAAGAGCCTACCCAGGAGCGAGCTGTAACCAGCGATGAAAAACGAATCAAGCTATAGACGATTTGTCGTACACTAGCTGAGAACACCACTCATCAGTGATTTCGAGTGCATTGTCACGTCGCCTATGTCGCCGTAACATAACCGCTTTATCTTAGCTGTCATCGCGATCATTTCGTGTGTGCTAAGGAACTTCTTTGCTCTGCCGCCACGCGGCTTTCCTTGGCGTGACATGGCAAGAAAAGCAGGGTGCGCGATACAGCAGGGCTGCCCGATGTAGAGGATGAGTAGAGACTAGCGTGACTATATTTACGGAGAGGACAGGACGATCGATCACGGGAACATCTATATGTATACGCTTCTTGTTGTGGAAGGTGTGACGTCGTTATTTCCCGCCGTCGATCTATTAGGTCGTTGCTCTAATTTTCGAAGTAAAACAAGCTGTATTAATGTATGTATGATTTGCGAGGCCGCGGCTGACGTAGCCGACCGTTCTTTGATGTAGAGCACAAAAAGAATAAATGTAGAAATCGTTTATTTATTATGCATACATGTTATGCATACATCTTCAATAAATAGTTTGTTACTAGCAGATTAGGCTCAAGATGAAAACTATGTCAGGCAGCAACCTAATCGTTTCCCGAACCATTACTGTAACATGTGATATGCAGACGGAGCGCCTGGTAAAATGCAGGATAGGTGCCAATCAAACCTGTTCGTCAAACCAGATATCGTATAATTTTTCTCATAATATCAAAGATAAAGAAAGTTCGAACCTAACAAACGGCTTGTCTGTTTATTTCGATATTCGGCTTAGGCTGGCGATAGGACTATAATGTATACGCTATAGACAATCTTATTGCAAGCGTCTTAGGTTGCAGGAATTATTTAGCATCTTTCATAGTACGAGTTTCCCAGGCGCGTGCCAGTCCTAATACAGGTGTGTATAAGTTTAAGGTAAGTTCCAGCAAAGGCTGTCATTGGATATACAACGTGGTAACGCCACGGCGGTGCTTGGTACCTTGTCCAGGTGGTCGACACCAGGCCTGGACCTAGGGCTGGTGTAGTTTGTCGTCACGTTCGCTGGGGGACAATTGTTTACACCCCGTTATGAGTTGAATAAAAGATGATATATGTTTGATGAACGTAGTGCCCCAGCCGCTACCAAAGCAACTAAGATCAGCAAAATGTGTGGGAGAACAGAGCTCAGTTTTAAGGCTTATCGTACAGGATTATCCCTGGCCGAGAACTATGGCTTCTAATATTTTTTTTCGCCATCAAGGAACTCTGCATGCCATATTAAATCGTAACGTCTTTTTTATAAAGGATACTCAAGGACTAACTACTATATTAAAGGTGGGCAATATCAGCAATGAAAGAAGTGCTTGAACATTGCTATGAGCAGACGAAACAGAGTTTTACCGTGGCCAAAGTATATGCGTGTACAGAGCGTGGACTACGAGGAATTACACCCTTGTTTAATAAACGATTAATACAAGGGCTTTTTACTCTGCAAGTAAGCAGTTCGCTTTAACGCACCTCTTGACATATAGCCTGCCGTTATTAGCAATCACGCGTAATTATGTTTTATTAATTAAAGTTGATGATACTCAAACATTCAGCTGTCATCTAAGCATATGTAGAATCGTCGACGCAGTTTCTAATTTACTAGGACTGACGGATTTTTTTAACGTTGCTTAATAGGGTATTCGAGTATGGTAAACATATAAAGTTTTTTTGTAGATCTCTCCAGCCATCTTATAAACAATTTGTTTCGCGCGAGAACTGCACTGTTATTACATACACTCGTGTCCAGTTAGCCAACGCTAAGAAGAAGTGGGTTCGAACGTGCTTAAAACCCTCCGCAACAAACCTTAAAGAAATGAGTACGGTCGTACAGAGGACACACACAGTCACACGCTGGCAGATGCCATGATGCATAAATAGCAACAGATCTGGCAGATGACCCTGGCGCCATATTGGAAGACGTGACTTGCTGAACTGTCAGCACTGCTAGTGTAAAACCGTTGATACTGTCTTCCACACTATCTGGGATTGCCTCGATTGGAGCGCGCACCGAGCGCAGCCGAGCAGGCTCGTGGGACCAACAATAGTCCGAGGGCGTTTATTCGACGAGCGAAAAAGCACGGAAAAAACAGAGGTCGTCGAGTGCATTTTTCGGGTCAGGAGGAGACAACTGAACAACGACAACTCACGAATACCAATAACAAAGGATCAAGGAACGATGACTCAACATGAGACATAAGGCACATAACGATAGAGCCGCAGGGCTGCTGGCCGGCATGACTCATTCCGCCCAAAAGACGGAAGTAGATCATTACATATAATAGAATATTAAAAAAAGAGTGCAAGCATCGGCCCAAACGCATTTGCCGAAGCTTGTGACGCACTAAGTCGTCAGACAGGGGAGGACACAAACAGTTTAGAGAGGACGAGATGACCGGAGCCCCACGTTTCAATGCCTTATTAGGCTGGCTCCAACTATATTTCCCGGCAAGGTCTTGCTCACAGTAGTTCCGGCAGACCAGAAAGTGTGAAGTTTAAGAGGAGAGGGAGTTTCGGATCAGGTGAACCAACGCCAACCACCAAGCACAATCGCGGCTTCATTCCCATGAGGTCTATATGATATTGAGGGTTACAGATGTTTCCCTGCCTTGCGTGTTTCCAGCGACAGCGGCGATGTTGTTGTATATGTTTCCGATTCCATTGAAGTATGTGATATCACTTTTTTGTTTCGTCTCCAAGTGAAGCGGTGCCGGTAATACGTGTAATGGCCTATCGGCGCAGAAATCGGTCGTCTTCAACATCTCAAATCTGCCTCTGTTTCCGTACGGTGTGTTCTAAGGGGGATGATCAAGCTAAGTTTTCACACATTTAACTATAATCAGTTTGCCAATAGGCTGGTCACGACAGACTTGCGTCTGATTGCTTAATGTCCTCCGATCCTGTTGCAACTGATGAAATTGTTAACTCCAAATTATTTAACATTTATGATCGGTCAAGCCTTTTTCTCGGTGGCTATGTAAAACCGTGAAGCGTTCTTCGAGATCTGGCGCTTATCTGCTCTCCTACGTCTGCAAAAATATCTTGATATCGGCTGTAAGTATGTTTATGAATTATCCAAGCAACACCTGAAAACGGTTTACTACAAGTTGGTGCCCAGACACAGGGCACCACTTGAGCCTGAATTCAGGTAGTACTATCGCAAAGAAATAATTGAGGCTTCTGGCGGTTTTCGGAAGTATGTTAATAAGGAGACCGGCCATTCTCGAACAACTTATGTTCCGTAGTCATCGTCATCGTACCCGACAGCAGCACCATACACTACTCCGCTAGTGTCTGTTTTATTTTACATTTTCCTTTTTTTTATTAGGAACGACATATTATTAGCGACCATTGATGGTCAAACAGTAGCAGGTCTTCCCCCGCGTCCTGCTACGAGCTTGCACGACTATCTACCTACCTTTCCTACAGTGTCTCTTTCCAACTTCGACCTATTTCTCCCGCTACTGTAATTTCAAGTAATCTAGAAATGGAAAACCCATCTGAGAGGCGCGGCTACTAGACTACATTTCAAGGTAATTAAAAAGAGTATTTTCTTTTTCGCTTTTGTCATCGCTAACATATTTAATGTATGTATCGATAATTACAATTTTTGATGACAGGCAGTTTTAAGAGGGCTGGTGTAATTCCTCTTGCACATCAACTTTATTAATTTCCTATCGCCTAGGCATTTTGGTTTTTGTGTGAGAAGGTCCACCGAGACCGCGAATATGTTATCTACATTCATGAGTCTTTAGTTCAAACTAACAGATGTCTCGCAATTGCTGTCGATATTAGCAAATCTTTCGGCTGTGTCGATTTAAACATTTTGATCTTAATCCTTCGTTCCTTAGGTTTAGATAACAGTGTTTTTTTTATTTCGCGCTATATGTATATTATATGACCTACAAAATCATTTGGCTCCTTATTTAAAGGGTAGCCATAATCCAAAACAGCTGCTGTGTTTTCGAGCTGCCATTTTAGCCTATAACATCGTTAACAATCTTGAAGAGCCAGACAACCTTTTCGAGGCCACACTTTCTATTGCTGGACCATACCCCCAATCGAAGCAGGCGTTCCTACATTGCAATTACACTCCCGCCGGCCTTTAAGATAAGCTTTAGAATGTTTGCTTTTTCTTCTATTTTTTACCGGCGTTCTGTCTTGTTAACAATATCCGTTTTGAACTTAATTGAGTTTACTCCGGTATTACGTAAACTAATGGCGCAGGCCCTCTTGCACCACACCCACAGCTGGCACGTCATGAAGGATTTTGCCGCGACCATCATTAAACGAAAAGATTAAGACCGCACTGCATGCTCTCCTCACGCAATCCTAAGGAAGAAAAATGTGTTGAAGTAATATTAAATAACAGTTCCAGGTCCTCGCCTCTTCCTGAGGCCATTTAGGTAAGACGTTTTTTAGTGGGTATTATGCCAACAGCATCGGCATCGAGTCCCCTACTACCCGCTTTGGGTGTGCGTAAAAGCATTTTTCCTTCTCACCAAAAGAAAAGAAAGAGATGCCATATAGTGTAATATAAATAAATAAATACCATGCTACTACGTGATAAATACCACGCCGCGGTTTGTCCGGCGGTTCGGTCCATAGCAGAACTGGCAAAACGCTAGATCGATTGTGATGTCGAAAAACGGTGATGTAACATAAACACACTTACCCAGCCCGGGTGTTAATAAATAAATAATAATATAGTGTAATATGCTGCGCAAATATCCCCTAAGTTAAATTATTTTATCCATATGTGCGTCATCACTGAACATTAGAGTTGTTCTGTTTTTTTGTTGCGTGGTAAGACACGTAGGCGTTGTAACTACGGATACGTAATACCGAAATGGTAGAAAATAGCGGAGGACATCACAGTAAGTATTGTAGTATAATCGCACCCGTTTATCGCGAAGCTGCGTAAGATGACCAGGGTAAAGGTTCCGGCCATGTACGCACACTCTATGTGCGAGTTTTATGCTATTATTCCCGCTGTTTTAAGTGCTGGAGTGACGCTTTTGCCACTGCTAGTAAATTACTCTCGTCATTGTTATCCATAGCGACACAGCTCAAGAGAACTTAGCATGAGGGCTTTTTTTTAACTTAATGTATAGCAACGTTTGATGTCTCTGAACTTAATTCACTGCCACGTGGAGAGAAAGCATGAGAAGCAGAGAAACGTGTATACCTTAAAGAATCCCACCTAGATGTTCATTCGACGCTATGAGTATGCCACGTATACTGTTGATGTTGGTGATAGTAGCTTTCTAGGCTGACTTTCAGCCAAGATTTAACGTCCATGGAACTGCTTTTCACATTGCTTCATAGACGGACCCCTATAAATACAAATGTGCAATGGTGGGGCTCGAACCCGCGCACCTATGTGTCTCCTCCGGTCGCGAGGCGCAGACGAATGCACCACGCCACCACCGGGCTGACTGGTGATAGTAGCAGTTCTGCTTAAATAGCTGCACCTGTTACCGCCGCTGCTGCTGTTGCCGCTAACCCAAGTAGGTTGATCCGTCGCGGGAAGGTGGGGAGTTCAAAGGAGTCTACGATCGGCCAGATAGATCGGCTTGGTCGAGAGATAGTTGGATGAATGGCTAACAATGCAAGCCTTTGTTTAGATCATGCTCGCAGGGAGAGATGGGTGGGGGAAGAGAGATGGATGAATAGGAAGTGCTTGTTGTTATCGAAGACACATCGGGGCATGCAAGCGGATGAATTGCAGGGCTTGCCGAACCCCTGCAATTCATACATCGCCGCCGCCCATCGCCTGTAGAGAAAGTGATTGGTGGGTCCATGATCATCAGTAGTAGTAGTAGTAGCAGCAGCAGCAGCAGCAGAAGGCAGTTTAAGCGTGTCTTCTTTCCGACGATCTCGTTTCAGCAAGCGCGGGGTGGGGGGGGGGGGGGGTTGCACTCTGTAGAACCCCCGCCTTCGAGCCAGCAACTACGAGCAGCGTTATCGTAGTAGTAGTAGTAGCAGTAGTAGTAGCTGTTGTAGCCGACGTAGGTAGTCGTCGATCGGCGATCACCGATCAACGACTACAAGTAGGAGCTGGAACAGCAGGCGTACCCTGACGTCCCGGGTTGTTCTCCGGTCGGCCGAAAAGGCAGCGGGCAAGACGGTAGGTACCTCGTAGGCGACCGTTGTCAGCCAAGTCTAAAGAGCTAAGGAGGCAAGGCAACCTCCGTCCCCAGAGAGTCAGGGGGGAGCCGCCAACACGGGCGGCGGGGGGGATGTTGCCGGGGCGCTGGGCGGTAGGAACGGCTGCTTGGACGGCTGGAACGTTGTTGCAATCGTCGTTGCATCGAAAGCAACACCGACAGCGCGGCTGGGCTGCAGTTAGCATGCGACGTGGATCGCGTCGAACACATGGATCGTCGACGGATAAACCGATGGAAAGATAGATAGATAGATGGATGGATGGGTGCAACGGACAGGTGGGAGAATCGAGGTAGGCGAGTGAGTGCCTGGTGGTGGGTGCATTTGTGATCGAGTTAGATTGAACGTCCGTCGTTGTTGTCCGGACGACGAAGGTAGTGGCTCCGACAAGAACAACAGCAACAGCAGCTAGAGCAACAACAACGACAACAACAGTTAGAACAACAACAACAACAACAACAACGAGGACGATTAAGATAAGGGCGGCGACGCAAGAGGGTTAAAGGATAAGGCGGGGGGTGCATCTTTGGACAAGTATCCCGTATCGCTACTTCGGCTTATGCAATGTGCGGCAGTGATGATGCTGATGCCGGTGTTGCTGATGTTGGGGGTTCGTTCTTGTGATTATGATGTTGCTACGGCGCTAACGCTGCTGCTGTTGTTGTTGGCGGCACTGCTGCTGCTGCTGTGAGGGGTTCTTGGTCGGTGAGGCGGCTATCCGACGAGGTCCTGTAGCTCTAGCCAGTATGACCTGCTGAACACGAACGCACATGCGGGACTACGATAGAGATTTGCAAAATTTTGACCTACGTCATAGACCATAGCCTCTTCTCTTCCTCCCGCCCCTTCTGTCGCCCGCTCGAGCCCCCTGACGACTGAAGTCGACTACTAACTGATTTGATCCTTTGCTGCAACAGTATTCGAGGTCACAGCAACAGCAGTAGCTGACAGGTACCCACGATACCAGTGACGGCGGCGGCAGCAGCAGCGGCTGCCGTTGCAAATAACCAACAGAGGGAAATCGTCAGACATGCGATCGTGGTCTTTTACTAGGATAAGATACGCTGCTGCGATACAATAAGATAAGGAGAGGATAAAGGGCGTGATTAAAACAACAACAACAACAACAAAACGAGGAGAAATCGTTGCCGTAATCATGGGAACACAGAAGCACTCAAATATAGTCTGTAACTGTATGCATGCACGAATATATATATATATATATATACATACATATATGGGAGGTGTGTATATATATATACAGGGGATATATATAGGAGAGGTAACGTTCCTGACGAGTAACACAGTGTGTAGCAACATCAGCCGCTTAATGCACCATCCCGCCATAGATAGGGAGACTGCGTGCGCTCTCTACTGGCAGACTTTTCAGCCGAGCCGTGCGTTTTTTACTATAGCTATGTGACACAGACGGCTCCATGTATCTCGCTCTACGTCGCTCTCTCTGTCTCGCCGTGTAGCTTCCTGCTCGAGTTTTTGTGACCGTCTTCTGCATAATGTTGGACTTCATATCTAGAGCGCTATGTTGCTGATACGAATGCCAGTTATAGGTGGACATGGCCTGCGATTCTAATTCATGTATCGCGGGATCCATCCCGACACGATTCATGAAAGGTACAGAGTGCCGAGAATTTTATTCATGTATAATTCGGAAATTCTGAATATAGTTACGTTGAATGTTATTATTAATAGTGTAGCATGTTGATGCTGTAGATGGTTTTTGACAACATGTTTGGGCTCTTCCGCGTGTGTAAGTAAATCAGAAGCATATATAACTTTAATCGAAAGTAGCAAATTATTAGGTAAACATGTATTGCCATGTTGACGCGACGTTTGAACGTAACCGACCATATACAAATATATTCTCTGCGTTTATGGATATTTGTATTATATCAAAGTGGCTAGAAAGTCCAGGTTACCGAGGGTAACGTATTGTCATGACGCATCTAATATGCTTGCCGCGTTTCAAGTTCGCTTAACGCGTTTTTATGACGATTCTGTTGCTCAACCCTATTTAGCTGCAGGCATTCTCTCAGTGGTTTAGCCAGCCTGTGCCGAGAAGACGTGAACGACTATGTCCTGTTGATATTATAGCGCTCTGAATTTGGCAAAGCAGAACATTTTTTCATTCAATATAGTATCTTACACACTATGACCATCTGTACAGCTTTTGTGGACCTTTAGCATCGCAATTCACCTGACCTTAGTGTTTGTTTACATTGCTGCGACGATTGCGGGAGCAAAGTATCTCCTCAAACCTTGTGATGATGCCTGAAAGTTTGCGATTATTTAGCATTTTTCCATGAAATGTGGCATTGCGATGTGCTTCTCCCGTTTCAAAAATCAATAAATAATTATGTCGCCTTCCTGATCTTTTTAGTATATATATATATATATATATATATATATATACTCTGCCCAGACAATTTACTAGTGCGCACTAGTTTGACACCATATACCAAATGTAACAAAAGTACGGGAAATATGTTCTGAATGCTCACTCATAAGGAAAGCGCTTACGGGACTAAAAGCAAACTAGATTGCAGGGAAAAGGTTAGCTTGTTGTTGTTGTTTTCTGTTGCACGTAGAAGTCTTCATTTTTAGTTGAAGTTTTAAGAATTAAAAGAATCATGAAGTCATGTCGCGTGTTCTCCATGATGTCCTCTTGAGGATAAACGATAAGATGCTGAACATTTAGTGTAATGTTAGGACAGGCATATAAAATGTCTTTTAGGCTCCATGACATAAACCTGCCCTTCAACCTAACCCTTATCACATATAATTGTTAAAAATTTTAAGTATAATATTCGTGCCGCTTACCCTAGTGTGCAAATGTACGGGTTTTGTATGAAAGACACTAACAGATATAACATCGGGCATCACTCCAACCATTTTGGATATATATATATATATATATATATATATATACATATATATATGTTCGCGATTACCAACAACGAATTGCAATTGCAACAATGCCAAGATGAGCATTGTTGTAAAATTGGTAATCATACGTGCTATATTTAAATCAATTTTGTGATGGCTAGAATGTAGGTTGACCGTCAATTATTTTATTTAGTTTTACCGAGCAAAATGGCTTAGTCGCAAAGCCTTTGCCTTGCATTCGGGAGCACTGGGTTCGAGACCCAGGCCGGCCACTCTTAAATTGGTTTGCATGGTTTCCAATTTAGACAAGGTAAATGCCGGAGTGGATTAAAATTAGCCATGCCATGAATAAACCGTACACGGGCAATTGCCTTACAAAAAATCTTTAAAAAAAATTATATTAAAAAAAAGTTAGGGTAGCCACTTATACGACACTAAAAAGCAAAGTTTTATTAAGCAAGTTAGAGTGACACCTGCCAAAAAGTACGTTTCAAAACTCACATGGATTTGTATAAGCTATGAGAGAGTGTTTTTAAATTATATACGCCGAACAAATTATTGGTTTAGTTGAATCAAGTAATACTTAACGTTATCTCAACATCTGCGCGAGTGTGGTAAATAGCCAAGCAACTGTCTAGAGAAAACAGTCTCATTTCTCAACATGAAGCTGTTGCCAAGGCCCATCAAATGGCCTCATATTAACGCACGTCTCAAGGTCCACTCTAGGAGATTACGCGAATTCGTTTCTATTGTGGAGAAGCCTCTTTTACACTAAGCAAGTCTCCCGTGCTGGTAAATTATTTATTTGACAGTCTTCCTGTTAAACGTGAACTGCAAGCGGTGCCTGGCATTCTCGTAAGGTAGTGGCTTACCAATCAGCCGGCCAATAATGGACTGAGCATTTTATGGCACGTTACCACATTTTTTTCGGACAGAAGGACGTTTAGTTCATTTCTCTTTAAATAGAGCATTAGATCGATTACCCCAATAGATTCGCATCAACACTCTGCGCGGCTTTGATCTAGTCAGACAGCACTTTTCGAACCTTTCGTGTACACGAAACGTAGCGCCAGTCTTTCTTTGCAAGCCAGCGCATTGAGCCGGCGTGAGCTCCGGCCTAGTAGATCCGCGTGTTTGCTCAGCAACCCTTTGAGATCATTGTTCTGGCCTCGACTGGTTGTGAATTATCCTGAGTGCACGCCCTAAAGCACCCTGGGACTCAGCAACAGGATGAAGAAGCGAAAGAGCGATGTTTGTGCATCGTTGTATCTCTTGGCAATCACATACACAGTACTTCTCGGATAGTTGGGGAAGGATATAATCTCGTTCACGCTTCTGCTGGAGCGACGCGATTATATCACTGCCACTCTTCGCTCTAATTCCCGACCTTGAATATGTAATTCCGACATAACTAAGTCGAATGTGATCTACGGATTCTCACGAACACAATGATAGTAAATATCAGCAGAGCGAACGCTTGTTAGTTTTGACTTAGCTGGCAAGGATCTCTTTCTTTCTCTCTCTCTCTCTATATATATATATATATATAGGTAGGATTGTATAGCACCTCTTTAAGAGGAAAGGTCCTATTTACAGGGTGATCCAAAATAATTTCGAGAACGATATAGGAAATTGTAGAGCTCCTTGGAGCAAATATTTTTGCTAATGGAACATGATCTCGGAGAAGTCTCGTTTCGGAGTGAGAGTGAAATTATTAAATTTTGTAACACCCTGTATATATATATATATATATATATATATATATATATATATATATCAGCAGAAGCGCTCTTTTTAGCTGCAGCACCACCAATCAGGCTGTGTTCGGATGACGCTCGTTATTCCAATGGAATCCTTGCTGCTCTAGTTGCGCCTCTTCTATTATTATTATTATATTATTATTATTAATATATATATATATATATATATATATATATATATATATATATATATATATATATATATATATATATATATATACAATCATTTATTTATGTGTGACAAAGTATACAATTGTGGTGTAAGAACATGTGCACAACCCGCTCGGGGCAAAACTCAAGGTGTTAGGTCCAGGCTTGGGCTGGTCCACCTAGCCAGGGTACCTCTCACCGAAGCGGCATTCCCCCTCTGAACGTCTAATGAGAGACGTTGTAGTAGATATTCGCCTGCCCTCTTGTCTCCTGTAGCGAGTGCCAGTTTTCTCCCGACGTCGTTGAGCAGTTTCTTCGTGAGCACTCCAGGCCCGCCCAATGTCTCGAATGCGAGAGGTGAGAACAGGTGTGGGTAGCCGACACTGGAGTACTTTCTGCACTTGGCTGCCTCCGCCAGGGCTACCGCGTGTCCAGGGCGGGCTGCGCCCGTACCGACCATTGAGGGGGCTAAAGAGTCGGTTACGGTCGCGTCCCATACCAGCATTTGGCCCCGCTCGAACGGAGTCAAGGTCATACCATCTGGTCTCCTGGCATCATCTCTGACTAAGCCAGACGGCTCCAAAATGCATGGGTAGCCTGCCGATCGCACCCCCGGTGAAGAAACTGCCAGTAGCCTCGCTTTGTTGGCGGCCGTAGTTGTTCGGTCCCATAAGCCATTCCAACGACCGTTGTTTGCCAGCTCTGACCACGCGCGCTGAAATGAGGGGGTCTCCGGTAGAGACCCACAAAATGCAATGGCATCTTCCTGAGCTCGTTCAAGCGTAGCTCGAAAATTTGAAACTGCTTCGGGGTCCAGATTAGCTTCAACGCCACTCGTCGCCGAATGCAAGGATGCGATGTGTGCTGCGATTGCAAGAGAAACTGCTTCAGGCAGGCCCAGTCCACCTCTGGCTACCGGTAAGGCGGCTTGAACTAAGGGGTCTTTTCGCAACCGCAGGTTAAGTATAGATTCCAACGCCAGGCCTAGCTTCAAGTTTATTTCCTCCAACTGGGGCGAGAAGGCTGAACACTTGATTCCCCTGAACAGGTAGTTTAGCCTTGACGCAGAGAAACATGCGCGCAGAAGGTACAACCCCCGGTGAGCGCCAAGCTGGGGAAGGCGATTGAAGCCGATCTCGAGCTTTTCTCTTTCTTGTTCGATTTTCGGTCCAAGGTGGCAAGAAAACAGGGGTACCCCGAGGAGGTCCAAGTCGTCGCCTGTTACGCGGCACCCCGGAAGAAGATCCCGTAAAGCGGAGATATCGGCTGTACCTGAGCCGATAATGTGAACCTCACACTTGGTTGGGTTCAGCTCCAGACCACTGCATGTAGCGAAACTTAAGATCTTCTTTATGTCCTCACAGACCGTACCAATGTTGCCTGCGATGACCCCGTCATCTAAATACCAAAGGTTGAGTGGACTCTCGAGTGAGTTCACCAAGTCCTTAACGGCAAGACAGAACAGAGGGGGGGCGAGGGGGTCTCCTTGCTGAACCCCTACAGCCGAGGTGAGCAGTGCCGAGGGTAAAACCAAGTGCGACGAATCACCGTAGGCCAATTTCACTTGGTGATAGATGCCAGGGGCCTCATCTCCGACCACTCTCAACAGGTGATTCCTTTTCACAGTGTTAAAAGCGTTCTTAAAATCAAGCTTAACTAGCACGGACGGATCGATTCGAGAATCTATAAAAGCCCTGGTGGCGTGGATCATTATTTCAGCACCCCCCTTGGTGTAAAAACCCAACTGGTGGGGCCCAATTGCTAGGTTGATAAGATCTCTAGAATCCCTCACTGCTAATTTTGCCGCGACCCTACGTAGTACTGAAGAGCAAGCGATAGGTCTGAACGAGCCGTCTTTCTTCTTCAGCGCAAACAGTCTCGCTCCGAAGATGAGGGGACACCACCTTGGATGCGGGGCTCCCCATCGCAGTAGGTCAATTACCTTCGCTAGGGCCTTACTAAGTGTGTCGGATGAGCAGCCGAGAGTCGGTGACAGAAGGTCCTGTAGGAGTCGAGGTCTCATAAAATCCAGGCCCGCGCTCGAACTCTTTGCAAATGATCCGACAGCAAAACGAACATCCTCGGCCGACGTAGATGAAGGTAAGAGCTGTAAGGGTGGGGGAGACGGCCAGCACAAGTCCGGTTGCGCGGGGGGGTGTTTTTCCCGTAACGACGCTGCGGCCGCTGGCTCATCGACCATGACGTCATCAGATAGAAGAAGGCGGGCTGCTCCGGACACGTCCCCGTCCGATAGCTTGGCTGACACGGCCCGCGTGATCGACTGATTTTGCTCAGCATTACCACCCGACTCTCCTGCCGTGAGCAGGGGAACCAGATCTGTAAGCCGAACGCCGCGTCGAAAATCCACTAAGTTCTTTCTGATGACCACTGCTAGAGAGCGTGTATCCCTGCAGCCTATTGGTAACCTCAGCACGACTGGAGCGAAAGAGAAAAGCCCGAGCCAGGCGGCGTCGTCGTTGTCCGAGGCAACCTTAATACACACCTCTGACAGGGCGTCAGCCACCGACTTCCTTACCACTTTGGGCAAGATACGAACCAGCTTTCCATTTTTCATGAACGCCTGGATGCACTCCGTGAGGTCGAAATTGGACTCGTTCATGACGCCGTTAGGGACTAGAGTGGCGCCCCCGCCCCCATGTTTGACCGTGACATGTCTACGGAAGCCTCGCCTGGCGAAAGTTTGGCCGCATTGGTGACAAGTTACCCTATTAGACCCCAAGGGGTCTGGTGTGGTCGCAGGGTTCTGCCCTGATGTGGAGCTTGGGCCGGCGCCTTCTGAAGGATCCGGCAAGGTGGCATGTATGGGTTGTGTCACTGTCCTGCAATTGTTGTGATCACCCGTCATTATGATTGTCTAAAATTGCTAGCAACCGACAGCAGCGCCAATAAGGGCTGTAGCGCGTTCGTGATTGACTTAACCATTTTTGACAGTTCGGACTTTATAGATATTAAGTCCCGGACTAATCCGGTCGATCCTTGAGCCACTGGCTTGCGAGGTCCCCGAAGACGAGTGCGAGTGACGTTCGTTCGTGGCTTAGCTCGACGACGCTGCTTGGGAGCCGCTCTGGGTTCTGGCTTCCATTAGGACCCGATTTCTTTCTCTCAGGTAGAATAGTCGCGGGCAGCTGGGTGATTTTGCATCGTGAGGTCCACCGCAGTTGACACATTTGGCTGCGTTAGGACAGTCGGCAGCTAGATGGCCCCCTTTGCCACAATTGCGACAAGCCTTAGGAAGTGAGCAGCTCGCCGCAATATGGCCAACCCTGGAGCAGTTGAAGCAGACTCGGGGCTGGTCGGGTTCCAAAACCACTGCATGCGAGCGGTAGACCAGGAACACTGACGCCGGTGGTTGACGATCGAAAGTCAGGATCACTTTTGGCAAAGGCTTCTTTTGATTGCCAGAAGAGACGATCAGTCTTCGGGCAGCTGTGACGCCGACGTTTGATAGCTCCGTTACAATCTCTTCCTCTGTTAGCGACGTGCAGACACCTTGAATCCTGGCCTTAAACGAGGCCAAGCCTGGGCAATAGGCGGTCACCGGGATGTCATCTACGCATGTTAGGCGTGAAAGCTTCTGAGCCACCTCGATGGAGGAGACGTTGATAAAGATGCTACTCTTGTCGCCAGAAATTCGGCCCTCCGGCACTAGACTGTGAATAGCCTTGAATAGCCTTAACATCGAACCTTCCTTGAAGTCGGCTAAACTCCTGTCAGGATTCTCCTTGTGTCTGAGGCGAACCCTGAATGCTCCAAATGCTCCTGAATTGACTTCGCTTTTCAGCCGGTCTAATTGTTTTTGCTCCCGCAGCACGGTCTTTTTAACCCTTGCGCTAGTAACAACGGTGAAACCATCGTCAAGCGAGGGCTCATCAACCACCGAGTCAGCATCGACGCCTTGCCTTCTTCGCTTGACGCCCGCCGATTTGTTACTCATGGCGCTAGCAGGCCTCGATATGTCATCGACGGCTGTAGGTGCATCAGTGCGAATGTTTGCTATGTCCAGGCTAGCTGGAGGCACAGCTAGCCGGGCCGGGTCATTAGGACCCATAATCGCGTTTCAAATTCACTCGCAATGCCTTGTATAGTTATATCGCCGAGTATATGTATATATATGTCACCAATGTGTGTATGTATGTCGCCTTGTATATATATATATATATATGTCACCACTGTCTTGTATATATATGTCGCCTTGTGTATATATATATAACCATATATATATGTATGTCACCTTCTGTATATATGTCACCAGCGCCTTGTATATATATGTCACCAAGGCAAGTGATTGTTTACAAACAGTCGCACTGGCGCCGAATGTAGGCGCGTGCAGGCACGCGGAATCAGCCGGTTGCCAGAACGGCTCCACCGTCTAAATTGACGGAACAGAAGCCGTGTTATGGCGTGGCTGTTTTGGAACACAAGTAATAAAAAGTATGCTGCACAGGAGCACCGATTAACTAAACGGCACCTCACGGTTCACGAATGAAACAGTCTCTAGTCTTGAACGGAGCGCAATGTATAGGCGATCCGACTGGGCCACTGCCAAGTCAGGCCGTAGCACACGAGCCAGGAAACGTCGCACTATTCGTAAGTCACCGAAAACACGTCCGCACACCTCGACGTTCGAACGCCGAAAAAAAAAAAAAAAAAATTATTATTATTATTATTATTATTATTATTATATTTTTTTTATATACAGACTAAACTGATTACCAAATAGTACTAATGACATATAGATAACTGGAATGACAAGTAAAACAATGTATGAAACACGGATGTTCTGTAAGGAACGTGTGTTTGAAACTAATAAAACTGAACTGAACTGAACTCTCCGTCAGCAAAACTTGACATCTTCATGTTTTCCAAAGGCCAACATTGAGACGTCAGGGACTAGTCGCTGGCTAGAGTTTCTTATTTGCTAATGAGTAAGCAAAGACAGCAGCGGAAACGGCGTCGTCGTCGTCGTTGTTTTCGATGATGACGTTAATGGATTCAAGCTTTACCTTGGCAACCTCGACCTACGTGTCCCATTATGTCCGTCTCTAGCTCCGTCCAGCAGCTGCTAACCTCATCGAGGTGCTCCTTCCGTACGTCGGCACGTGCCTTCATTGATCGCGAAAGAGTTGTGAGTGTTCATACTACAGCATGGATAAGCTCTCTAGTGTAAAACGATATAACCCGACGTAAATATCCATACGCATATAGCTGCTTATCTATTTGAAGTTTGGTTGTATTAATTTGTCTAAAAGGCTTGTGATGCAACGTAGCTGCCCAGTTAGCCAATTACTAATTTTATTTTAGTTTGTATAACGACAATATCGCTTTAGTAGACAGAGAACTAACTGATAAAGAAACACCGAAAAGGCGACAACGAACGAAAATATCAGCCCATTATCTAAGTGGATTACAGTGCAATCATTGAATTGCACTAGCTTCTATTCAGATGATTGACTACACTGGAATTAAGTGACTCAGGGGATAACCAAATTCAGACTTCCGTTTGCTAGATAAGCTACAGCATGCATATTAAAACACCCTTATGCTTTTCATTCGTAGATTTTCGCAACGAGAGTCTTCGAACCTGCGGACGCAACAGATCAAGAACATCTAAGCGACGCATTGGTAAAGGTTGATACACCATAGCAGTTCTAATTCGGATCAAACGACCTAATATATTGTCGATTTTGCAATTTAACCACCACAATGACCGACTCGGTCTATGAAGATCACGTTTTAATTATGTTTTCGTTTCTTTGATCGGCAACGTCGTTGGGTTGTGGAGCCGACGCACCCGTGCGATGGCCGCCGTAGGTGTGGCCATTAGAGTCGCCATTCTTAGACCTTAGGCAGGCATGATCAGTACGACGAAATTGCTGAAAAACACAGCAAGCACCGTCTACGTTTAGATCACGAACGAAGACAACTGGAGAAGTGGACAGCTTTGCCATTTCAAACTTTGCGAGAGCCGACTAGCCACTAGAGGCCAGCATCTCCCGCCACACACTCTACTTGGCCACTTTTCTCCTCGGCTAGGCTAAATCCTTTAATCCAAAGACCTCCTTTTAACCCCCTACTTGCTGCTTCTGGTCGACGTGCCGCCAGCATCAGCAAAAGCAACAGGCAAGATCGGCAAAGCCCTGTTGTTACAATGTTGCCTGATGACGCGTTAACGCCTTTTCTCTCAAGCAGCAACGCAAGCGCTTTGCGACAACTGCAAGGAATAAGAGAACGAGGTACGGAGAGAGAAGAATCGAAGAAGGAAAGAAAGCAAAAAGAGAGAGGGAAGGGAGGGAGAGAGTGCGCGAAAAATCGAATGCGTACGCAATCCTCCTCAATTGGAGCAAATCCAAATGTTTCTCTTTCAGCAAACTTCTCTGTGGGTCGAATGGTGGCGGTTGACCTGCGGGTGCTACCTACCATCTAGATCGTTCCAATTCGAGTGCACTCTTAGCTAATCTCCCCATTGCATTGTATGCTTGAAACTAGAGCCAGATGGTCGTAGAGACCCGAGAGAAAGGTGAAGGCAAGTCCGTTTTCGGGGTTCCTGTCGGGTCCACACGCGAACATGACGCTGTTTTGTTAACTTAAACGATTTAAACAGCGCAACTTTGCCCAGAACCAGCCCAGAGAGATTTCATATAATAATAATAATAATAATAATAATAATAATAATAATAATAATAATAATAATAATAATAATAATAATAATAATAATAATAATAATAATAATAATAATAATAATAATAATAATAATAATAATAATAATAATAAGTCACCATTACGCTATGGTCACATGGTAAAAGCTTTGCATGGGATGTAACCGTTTCATGCACAGCGGCCTTGTCGTATCTACGTCACAGCGCAGTTGAATCTGGATGGGTTGCAGAACGCGCGGACTCTGAAAAACGAGGAAAGTATCTCGAGCTGTCAAGGAGGTACCACTTTGTACCCATTGCATTGGAGACACTTGGGCCCATTAGCACAGGTACGGCGAAAATCCTGAAGGATATTGGAAAGCGTATAAAAGATATTACGGGTGATCGACGCGAGGCCATGTTTTTGAGACAGATGATGTCTTTGGCCGTGTGTAGGGGGAACGTGGCTTCTATCGTAGGCGCCATGAATTGAGGAAATCAGCAGAGCATCATGAAATTTGCTTAAACGTTCATATCTCACAATTGTAAAACCGAAAAATAATAATAACAATAATAATAATAATAATAAGCCAATTCTCGCCAATGCGAGGTGGTTTACTTTGAGACAAGAAACAGTATCATACCTACTTCACCCCGTATCGGAATGGATTCTGTTGCATTTTAGCGATGTTTGCCAGCATTGCCAGACCTCTGCAACTAACCGTCCTCGTTAAACCGTCTTCGTTCGTGCAGCCCCTCGCGTGTGCTTCAGATGCAAAACCTCTTCTCAATAGCATTCAGTGGCCGTTGCTTCAATTAGTTCGACTACCATGTGAACTAGCGAGACGACGGCGACGGGACAGCGCACTACAACTTCTCACACTTTGAAGTGGACTCCGGATTTGGGTGGCCATCTTTAGAATTGGCTGCCGGCGTCGAGTGGCACATGTGAAAATGACGCTGTCTCTCAGCGTGATTCGCCGACGATTCCAATTCGAACAGGCTGATGGGTAAGCCGCCGCTGTTGTTGTTGTTCTTGTTGTGGCAGTTTCTGTTGTTGTTATTGCTGTTTCTGTTGTTGTTGTTGGTGATAGTGCTGCTGCCGGTTCGCTGCACAACTCATTCACAAAGATTGGCCTCTAACACTAGTATCTGTCATTACTGCTACTACGACTTCTACTACTACTACTACTGATGACCGAGCAGAGTGAATGAAGTACTGACGAGTGTGGCGATTCTTGATACTGCAGATACTGCCCATGTCGACGGGCGCAATGCCCACTAGGCTTTTGAGTCCGCGCCTGTCCGAGTGGTGGCGTTTGCCTCCGTTTTCCTTCTCTCTCGCGCGTCCTACTTCCACTTATCCTCGTGCTTCTGCTGGTGGTTCTTCAACAATCGTTTCTTCGCCTTTCTTCTTCTGCTCCTTCTGCTCCTCGTCGCTCCGGGCCCTCGTCGTCGGGCCTTAGTTGGCTAATTCGCATCAAACCCCTGCAGCACCCCCGAACAGCCAACCCCCACGACGCCAAAGACGGCGCCGTCTCTTGTGCGCGCTACCTACTGTCGATTTGGGCCGTGTCGCCTTAGACCAGGACGCACGAATTAGAAGGAGCGACGCAACAACAAGGCAAACGGCATACCGATCCACAGCACCCCCCCGGCTCTACCCCCCTCGCCCGACACCCCGCCCCGCCCCACCCCACGGTCCGACGACATCGATAGACGACAAGTTTGCTTTTCGCCACTGCTTCGGGCTGCCGTTGCTGCTTATTAGGGAGAATAAATTACGAGCACATCGGCGCATTTGGCTTGTGCGCTTGGTCTAGATAGTTAAGTTTATACGCTCCATTGCTTCGCCGCCAACGAGTGCGCGACGCAAGCGCAGGGAAAGAAGAAGAAGATGAGGAAGAAGACGAGGCGAAACGGTCGGTCGGGTCAATGTTTGTTAACAGCAGTCACAGAAAGATGAAGGGAAACAGAGAGATGAAGGGGGAGAGAGAGCCAGAGAGAGAGTGAGGGGGAGAGAGAGGAAATGCAGAACATGGGCGCCAGCCGCATCTCATTCGATTAGTCATCGCCAGCCAATTATCAACCATCTTATGTATATATATATACTAACTGCCGTAGGGGAGAACGACGTGACACCTAACGGTGCACGATGCATGGGTTACAGAGCGCAGCAATAGTAGTAGAGAATTTAAAATTAATTGCTTGTATATATATATATATATATATATAGTTGCCATATGATATTGTAGAAACGGATTACAATTTGCCATCGGGTGTTTACGTGTTCCTTCTCACTGGCGCTGCCGCCAAGGCACGCAGTTCAACAGGTGACATCTATCGACTTTTTTTTATATCTGTCACAGATCACTACTGACGACTTAATACATGTCAAGCGGAATGACGATATGTAGACTAAAACTACATTCATTTGACAAAAACAGTTTCAGAATGGGTGTCATACCACAGACATTTATGCGAAAGCAGTACCTTTTTAGGCAGATATTTTGGTCATGCCCATGCTAAGTTATCTTGCAAAGCCGTGAACGATTCGTTTGCATAGCAGCCTTCCATTGGCCTTTTTAAGGGCGGGTCCGTCGGCGTAACTTTTGAAGACGAAGTTGCGGTGTATGGTGGAAGCGTTTCACGGAACAGTTTAGACTTGTTTTAGACGCGATTCCGAAACTTTAGCGACTTCCTTAATGTTTTTCAATGTCAGATGAAGCAAGTAGGGTCTGGATTCAGCCAATTATAAGATTCGGTATAAACTAGATGCTTCGTTAAAAAAAAAATTCCTCTCAGCAACGTTCATTACAAACAAATAATACATGAAATGTATCTTGCGCTACGCAGACGTTTGATTGAGTTTATTGGTGAATAAGGTAAGAAAAACTTTTTTAGTTATATATAATTGATGATGTACATTTTCCGTTGCATATGATTGTATTTATAAATTGTCTACAGAAGGCAATCTCTGAAAAAGAAGGGCACAGACAGTAAATTGCTGTTTTGGAATTTATAAAAGATGCATATGTCATCTAATTAATCCTGTAAAAAGCGTGTAGCATATTTAAGATATATTCGTACACGATCATGTTTGAGCCAATTTTGCTTTGCTGTTTGCCTTGCGTTGGATGGATGGAGACACGCATTATAGTAAGATGTAGTTGCACTTGTTCGTATTGGGTGTTAAAGTTGTCTAAATCAGGAAACCTATAATTCTTTCTAAAGCAGTGTTATGAATGCGCGGCATATATGGCAGCATAAAATCTTAGTCTTTTAGACTCTTCATCAAACCTCGGCTGGTGAGCTGTCGTACGTCCTGTTTTTGGTGCGTATTATAGCTGCAAGAGTTTGCATTGTCCACCACAGGGAACTCTCAAAAAACCGCCTTCTTAATAAATGTTTTTAATGCTAGGGAACTCTCATAACTATGGATATTTTTTGCACAGGCGTAAGCTGCAGAGCCTGCCGCGCTTTGCGTTTATTCATCCTACGTGTTATTTGACGTGGTAGGTCTATCTCGTGAGGTTGGTTGTATTCTGCTTTGTGAGATCGAACGTCACGTTTAGGTATTTTCGGTGTTGAGATCCTTGTCTGGATTTCATACACCGAGTATCGTGGAGTTATAATACGTGGCAATTACGTGAGCCAATGAGCTTTTCCCATTCTAAGACACGTACGTAATCTCTGTGCTATATATATATATATACAGACTTATATCCTATACGCCCTGTAAGGTCGCTTGAACTCAGCTGCTTTCTTTTGCGAGGTCACACAATTATTGTCCCCTGCAGCGGCCACCACCTTCGGCTTGCACGTGTATTGCAAGAGAGGAATTCTCTAATATCTAGAAGAAGGTCGGTTACATGGCGGTCTAGCTAACAATGCAAGGAAACAAAATTGAAATTATTTAGTTCTACTGTTGCCAGTCTAGAGTTTGCTCTTACTAATATTTACCATCATTTGGTTCGACCAGCAATAGCCGTTCCCCATTCAGGCCTGCCCCTGCTTCGAGGTTTGACTCCATGATGTAATTTGTGAGATGCGAGCACAAAAGTTGTTGGAACTGTCACAATTGTGTCACGTATAAACTCAATGTCGTACTAGTTGATTTATTTCTGGCCGCAACATGTACAATTGTTTGCATACCGTCAACGTTCCATAGAAGATATTTATATTCAGGGCGGGGATTGCTGTTTCCATTTACATATCGATCCTATCGGATTGCTTAACCTCGCTAGGTCATATTATATCTAGGTTATCGGTTTGCATGTCCTTGTCCTTCACTGTGGGTCACTTACCCTTCCCGTCACTTGTTGTTTGGTGGTCTGTATGCGATATGACTCCAGGTGTCCCCTCAAGCCATACTGCACAGTTTGACACCGCGGTAAAACACTCTTGATTTGTTTGCGTATCAAAACGATTCTAATATGCCCTAGTTCGTCCTTGGAATTCTTTCTACAATGTTGTTGATAAACAAGAACATGCTTGTTCCCATATGTGAGAGGTCGAGGCGATTTACAAAGAGTGCTTGTCTGCGAGGCCGCTAGAGAGCGTTGTCGTCGTCTTGCACCACTCTCTGATGTGTCATCTTGCCGTTCATTTCAGCGTGCGTTATCCTTCAGTTTGCCTTGCTTCTTCGAGATCCGAAGATTGCCGCGTACGCAGGTTTGTTCGACGCAATATCGGTGCTGTGTGTAAATCGTAAGCGGTGCTGCGTATGGTACGTTGCATGTCCGTGCTGACACTGCGTAATTGTTGCGGTTGCTTCTGCAATAATGCTAGTCTGTTCACTTGTTTTTGTTTCTTTTGTAGTGCTTTTTCTTTTCTTACTGCTTGCAATTCGGCAGCGCGGCTATGGAACGCGCGTTTATACGTTCGGATTCAAGTAGTAATAAGGGTAATCCTAATGGTATTGTTTGTATCTATCGACGAAACTGTCATGTCCGCTATTTCGTAGCTACAATGTGCCTGCATGTATGTGTGCGTGCGCTGCAATGCTTTCTGCGTTCACCACACGAGGTGATAGGTTGTTCTTTGCATCGCGGCAATCTACTGTCGCGGCACTCTTTTTGGTTTTTCGCTGCAAAAATAACTATTTCGAGCGCGCAAATAAATATATAAATAATAATAAATATCTTTGCTAGGACAGCCATTCTGTCGGGCCATGTTCTATTGTCCTAACTAATGCTTGTCGACTGATAGGCTCGGTTCGCAATATTTGTGCGAACCCGATCTCAACACGACTGGTGCTTTCGAAACGAGAACGGCGTCTATGCATGTATCTGTCGGTGTGTATAGAGAATCAGCGACTATGCTGCCACAACGACTGTTGAATAAACTTTAGATGCTTCAACATGTCCGCTTATGCTGCCGCTTTGGCCGCTCCCTGATGTAAAAGGGTGACATGTGTATTTGTCAAGCAAATAATAAATCCATGTTTATATCAATTAGGATGCATACCGTTACATTTACGCCGAATATGTTCATGATATATATATATATATATATATATGCAAAGTATCCTCTGAGTTTCAATAAGACTCTTGTGTTGTATTTTATATTACTTCAAAAGCATCTGGAACAAGCCCAAGCTAACGTAGCTTGTCGACGTCGTGGGCATTGCGTTCTGGCATCCTACTGTTGTTTCCACTTAGTAGCCATAAGTAGGTAAAATAGCTTGTTGTTCGGTGAAACTATCAAGTTCTTTTCGGCTGTTCTACGTCGTATGTCTTTCAATTTCTGGTTTCAGTGTCTTCTGCTTGACAAGTCTGCTAAATTTCTGGCGCCGGATTGTTAAATACGCGACTGCTGTTGCTACAATATGTTACAATCGGCATAGGCTGCACACCGATATCCTAAGTGTCGGTAAAAGATCGAAATCTGCAACGTGATAAACGTCAAGATTGTGAGACAGGGGCATTTAACATTCTACCAACGCAATCGTTAGAAAGTACTCATTTTTCGTGTTCTTCGACATTACGTTGTTGTTTTGTGTCAGTGTATGTTTTGCAGTAGAACGCTAGACGAGTGCACGTGGGCGGCGCATGCGGCTGGCCCACGTGAGAATTTCCACAACCTATATCGTGGTTCTAGGAAATAGTGTTTGCAAAAAACTCTCAAATGAGAGAAAGTTCGATATTCTTATTCGATACAAAAGCCCCGAGAGAAGATCCTGTTATCTAACCTAAGGCTTTGAATAGCTCACATAAACTGTGGAGCGTTAGCACAAACACGGAATCAGTCAAGTAACTTCATCGGTGAGGTAACTTATTGGATAAGTTATATTTGTATGTCGCCTTTACGTATACACCACTAAAATCTTTAAGCCTATATACCTAAATGTAGATAAAAATACAAAGTGGATCATTAAGTAGATTAGTGAAGCCATTTCGGTTAGAACAAGTGTGGCTTGTCTGGGTAGTGCAACTAGTGCAGCAGGTAGCTGATGTTTTAGTGAGTGCACCTGTGAAGCTATCGTAGTGAAGCTAGCACTTGTGGTTTCGTCATATTGGTTATTCTTATTCTTGATATTTAACAAGTGAAAACCACCGACAAAGCTAGTTCTTCGTAGTTATTCATAGACCACAAATATAGTTACGTAGATTTAGCCAAGTGCTATAATGCATATACAGAATGTTGCGTTAGTTAGAGACAGGGTGGTTAGCAGAACCGTCTAAAAGGTCAGTGACATTGAAAGGGAGTGGTTAGGCTATTATTAGAGACTCTCACGATGAGCACCTAGATGAATACTTTGAATAAACGGATAACCAAGTTACCGTTTATTCGCGCTACGCATTATCGGAAGCTTTTAAAGTGATGCATTTACACTTAGCTTTTTAGTAGATTAAACACCAACCATCAATATAAAATGCTTAAAAAAGAGTCAATAAAAACAAGCTCTCGTTAATTTAGAGAAAAAAAAACGAAATTAAGAGAGAAACAGCTTACTTCGGCTGCACTTGAGTTGTGATGACGTCGGTAGGGGCGAACGGCAGCTGCACTCTGTGCATCGATTCAACGACGACGATTGTGGAAATATATATATACATATATATATATATATATATATAGGGAAGGCAGCAAGCACCGATAGATGATGATAATGATGACAATCATCATGGCCCGTAAGGTGAGCCGAAACAGCGAGTGTCCTGTGTCGGGAGAAGCAGGATCTTCGGCGGGAGTTGAGCTCTTCGAGCGTCCCTGGCCCAGGCCGGTCTCCTAGCAGGCCTCTGTGGTCCTAGCCGGACTGCTGGCAGGCCTCCGCCTTCCTGCCCGGACCTGCTGGCCAGAATCCGTCCGTCGACGAGAGGACGATATGAAGGCTGAAGAAGCTGAGAGAGAGGAGAGCAAGAGACAGAGAGGCTTGAGATAGAGAGTAGAGAGAGAGAGAGGGGGAGAGAGAGAGGCTTGAGAGGCCGAGAGGAGAAATAAAAGCGAAGGAGAGAAAACGAGAGAAGCATTCAAAATCCACATAAGCCTTCTGTGCGGGGTAGGGCGTATGGGACAGCAGGAACGTTCGGGTTTAGTCGAGGATAAGTAAGCGATCACACAAAGGCTGCCGGGCGAGCAGGCGGGGGCGGGTGGCAGTAGTAGCGGTGGTAGCTTAAGCAGGAAGGACAAAAACGAAGACGATGACTTGGAAGAGTTGAGGGGGAAGAATAAAGCTGTGTTAGACTGCTGCTGCAGCCGCAGCTGCTGCTGCTGCTACGTCACCATCGGGTCGATTCCATCGAGGTCAATCTTCCCATTTGGCTTGACATTGGGCTGGGAATAATCGAGTTTAGCTCCTTCGACATTTTACGGCGTACACGCGGCCGTATAACGCGGCCGCCGCATCACCGTCTAGCTGCGCGGCTGTATAGACGTACTAAGTCGCACGAAATCGCGGATAGGACTTAGGCCAGATACAGACAAAAAGGCGGCGCTCGATGCCAAAGCGAGGGGACGATGGGGCCTTAGCTTGCTCCCTCGAAAGGGTGATGATTCTAGATAGAAATCTCGTTTCATTCATTTTAGGCTTACTGGCAGTGCCCTGAACAACAAAAAAAAGGAGTGAATGTCGAATTTTTCTATTTTTGAAGTGCACAGTTTTATTTAGGCCAGCCTCGACCTGCACCTTACAGATCAGTCATACCTGCTCTACATCTGCACGTACCGCATGCAGGGTAAACAAGTGCCAGACATTTTGCTGATTTGCTGATTCACAGCGTGACAAGCTTGAACACGTTAGGTTGATCATGAAAGGTTGCAGATCTGTGCTCGTGGCCCACGCTATTTGTGGAGTGCACCTTTGCTATACAGTTGAGGTATAAACGTTTGTTCAAACATTTGTTTTAGTCTTCTAGTTTCTAGTTTTTCAAGTTATCCGTCATAGAGCCTAGCTCTGTGGGTTGGCATAAACGGATCGGCTGCGCTGATAGTACTAGAGTCACAGTTGGCATATTACTTTTTTTTACAGGGGCCAGGAAGAAAAATGCATAACGCACACCCTTTGGTCTGTGTAGTGTGGGACTCTCAATCCCACTAAAAACCTGGTGACCCCCTAACCTACATGACCGGGATACTTGTGGTATTACTTCAGTGCATGTAGGGGGGTCACCGTTGGCATATTACTAGGAATGGCCTAACCGGGCTTGCTTGAGAAAAACATACGTAAATGTTGCCTAGTCAGGATGTAGCATTAATTTACGCATACACCTACAGTTTACTGTATGTTTAGCGTGTTTACCGTAACGTAGGGGGGATATACTGTATAACTGTGAATAGTCGCTACAACTTTCCACATACACCACCGGAATGCAAAAGGTACGACAAAGCGTAAAATAAAAATATCCTCACGCAACTAAGCGCAAGTACACAAATTGTTAGCACAAGTAAACTATTATCTACGATTAGAAGTTTGTTAGTATGCGGGTGCTTTCCTAGGATATATAAATAAACGTGCAGAGGTGTGCAATCCGCCTGTTCCAGTAAACGTTTATATTGCGTATACTAGTCATGCACAAGACACATAAACGACACATACAGATATAAGATCCTAGTTGACCAACTTAAGCGCTGCTTTAACAAGTCTTTTTTCTAAAGTTTTACGTGTAGCATACCGTACGGCGCATAAACGAATTTAGTTGCCCTAATCCTAGAATCGTTTCTAGGGATTCCGAAAGAGTACTGTTTAAATTAGCCTAGGAAGATACCTCTAGATGCCTAGGTCTCGACAAATAGGAATTGGTTTGTCCTCTAAAAACGCATTTCTCTGGACTCCTGTGGCAATTGCTAGCTGGCTCGGGATTACTATAACCGCTTTGTTGTTATGCATAATGGCCTCTATGCAGCGTTATGCATCCCTGTATACAAATCTCAGAGTAGCTGTTTTGGTAGTCAATACAAAACTATAAACTTAATTATGTCTATTTAGGAAAGCAGAAGAATATACCACGTAGTCTAGCTAAAGCACAATCGTAATAAAACGACTTAAACGAAACAGTTTACCAAGGGACTATAAAGGACCTACAAACTGACACGATCTAGTTCATCATGCTTCAAATCGTACCAGGGCATTTTTATTTAGAAATTACGATAAAGTAAGGAAGTAAACTTGTTCACCGACTTGGTTATATTTTTATGAGTAGTTAGTTCAGTACATTTGCATGAATATGTCTAGTTAGTGCAGTTTATTTGCATGATACCTAGTTAGTGCAGTACATTTGCCTGAATATGCCTAGTTAGTGCAATCCATGTATGTATAGTTTTACATTTTATATTAATGTTTCATAAATCGAGCAGCTCCATTAGGACCTCGTTCAACGTACGAACCCCAGCAGCGTGTACAGCACTATAAGATCACTACTCTACTAGATTAGGCGGCATTTTTTGAAGCAGATTTTACAACCAACCCCTTTCTTTATATTGTTCTTTAGCATTTAAGAACAGGGCTGTTTCCTAGGCTGCCCCTCCCCCCTATTTAGAAGGTAAGTCATATGGGCCTGAGCCATGCACACTAGTACTTATTAAAAAAAAAAACGGTCAGTCAAGGTGCAAACTGCAATCCTTTAGATAAACAAACCTTTAAGTAACAAGTGACACGATGTTCTAGGTGGTGCTACGTTTCTTCATAGCAAGTTGCTGGATGTAATGTTTCTCAATATGTAATTTTGTGCTTAATAGTGGGTTGTGCCATATCGTTCCCTCTGCTCCTTCTCACTTTATATATATATATATGTATATATATATATATATATATATATATATGTATATATATATATATATATATATATATATATATATGTATATATATATATATATATATATATATGTATATATATATGATATCCATGTCTGTTTTGGTTTTCTTCTCATATAATGTTTGTTTAGTTTTGTTGAAATACGTTACGCTAACACGTTCAGCACTAGAGGCTTGACTTTTAGACGGGACGGGACGGGGAGGGACACTCGCCGAAGAAGTAGTGCTCGTGGCTAGTGCTGCAAGCCATTTGGAGCGTACTATTATTAATAGCGATTTTAATTAGCGAAAGAGCACACGAAAGGCGGTCAAGAGTGTGCCGCGACAAGTCTAGTCAAGATATGAAGCGTATATTCATTATTCTGCCGCATGGGGTGGCGACACACGTCGCTGGCTGAACGTTGCAGAGCGAGCGACGCTAAATGCGTCGAGTTGGAAACAGGTTGTTGTTGTAGTTGCTGTTAGTGTTGTTGTTGTTGCTAGTGTTGTTGTGTCGTTTTTGTTGTTATTATTCTTGTTGTTGTTTTATTTTGTCGTTGTTGTTTTGTTGCTGTGTTGTTGTTGGTATTACTACTGTTCCTGTTGTGGTTGATTCTTATTGTTGTTGTGGCTGTTGCTGTTGCTGCTGCTGTTACTATTGCGGTCGTCGGCCCATCCCGATGAGCTGCCCTTGTCCGTCCTGGATTCCGCCACCCACCCAACCACCCACCCGCCAGGCCGCTCTCGGGGGTCATCCTGATAGCGCCACGCGGTAAGCGACCAAGCAACGAAACGCCGTACAGCTGTCCTGGTTAGCCATAGATAACACCACCGGCGGCCGCTACTACAACTTCTACCTAACTGGAACAATTCCTATGGCTGGCTACTGACTTTAGCGGCGTGTCCGCTCTGTGTGTGAGTGTATGTATTTCGTCATTTTTTTGCCTGGGGACAGATAGATGATGATAATAATATTTATCCTACTAGTAGTAGTAGTAGTAGCAGTAGAACAATGTATAATTACTACAACGGTACGTCACGGCGTTAATAATGAAAGCGCTGGCGTCCGCTTGCTTAACATGGCCGGTTCCTACCTACCGGGTCCTGTTATCTTCTGATGTTTGAAGAGTTCTGCTGCTGCTGCTGCCGCTACTGCTACTGCTGTTGTTGTGGTAGCCATTGCCGTGACGGCTATCGAGTGTGCGTGCATGGAACTGCTAGGACAGTGGCCGAGTCGTGGCAAGCGGCCGTCATCATCGGAGCCCGGTTCCGGTCGACGTTGGGACTTCGGGACCTCGGGTCCTCGGGACCTCGGGGGTCAACAAAATACAAGAGAGCGTGGCCGAGAATAGATATGAAGGCAAATTTTTGGGAAACGATGGCGACCGATGAAGAGAAGCATCCCTCTGCAGGAACGCAAGCAGCCTTGAGTCGTGTGCGAGCAGCGTGAGGCCGCGTCTCTCCTCACGCAAATTACGTGATAGGCGTGGCTATGACTAAGCGCAATGACTACTACTCAAGCGATTACTACAAGGGTTATAAGCCGTTTCCGTTCCAAACGCGTACGATATGCATTTGAGACTCTACATTAGTCAGGTGGGCAAGAGCTGATATATATGTAAATATGTAAATACTTTCGTGACATGTGTAGCATATACATAATGTGATATACGGAAAATAAATTATGGGTATATATATTATATATATATATATATAAACTGTCTGTGCCTTATCTATGTGTGCATACTAGAGCATACAACTGCATACATATATACAGGCTGGTATATGCTGAAAAGCTGCCGGTGGACCACACTTCTTTGTCGAGTTGATGAAGCTGAATTATCTAAACGGTAGAATTTCTTATTAGTTGATTGCGTGCTGATGCATAATATTTTCTCTGGGCAATGGGCCTTCCCACGGCTGTGGCGTCCTCCGTCTTCAGATCCCAGAAACTCGTTCCAGTTAAGATATTGATGATTTGGTTGTCACAAATGATCGATTCTGTTATCACCAGAAACAAACTGGAAAAGCGCATACCCGTTTTGAGGATTTACTACACGAATGCTTAGGTTGCGATCACTGGCTTGCTAGATAAGGTAACGTCCATTACACGTTGATCATTAGTTTAATTTTACAATATCCCAAAAAGAATGTGTAAACTTCTAAGAATCGTTTTCTCGACCTGTGAGCTATCTAGTAGACACGGAGCATGCCAATGCAGTATTAGCGGAGGTAAACAAACGGGCCTACAAACAATGTTAGGTGCGCGTTGTCGCACGCCTATTAAAGAGGGTCAACAAATACTGCGTTGTTAGCTAACTTGAAGTTTGCCAAGTTCGCGCAGTCCTTCGTACACTTCTGTTATGAAGTGGTCTCCCAAAGGACTGATCTGGGACATATCTAAATTGGTTAGCAAAGCATCCGGTACACCCCCGTAATACAAACTTCGCGCGTAGGATTATATACGAGAATATCTGATAGCTCTGAATAGATTATCACATCTGAAATTTAAGTACCCTTCTATTTTTCACTCAAGAGGTTTGCACCAGCTCTTGAGTTGAGTTGGATTTTACGATGCAAGTTCCACCGTCTTGGAGAAAAAAGTGATGAAATAACCTACGTGGTATGCGGACTAACTTTAAGACGGGTTGCGGTCACAATCGTCTAGCAAGATAATCGTCTGGGCTCGGTTGTTTAGCATAGCTGCGAGTAGTTTTAGTAGAATGTACATACTTGACACTACGAAGCGTCGGAATTTAGCGGCCGCCTAGAACCACAAAGACCATAAGAAAACACTATTAAAAACATAATATCCGACATGATAAAACGTGTAGTTTTTTTCTGGCAGTAGCGGCATTAGGCTAAACACCGCCAAATGGTTCGGACAAAAGTTCAACACTCAACAGCATGCCTGAGGTCAGATTTGGCAGTCTGGAGCCAACGGAACAATATAGATGCCACGGGTTACTTCTTTTCTACGACCCCTCTTCCCATGCACGTGCCCAATGAAACTCTGGACTTTGATACTTGTATCATATACGCTTTAGCTAACGTCACGAAGTTTACATACAGGAAGAGAAGAGGCAACGCGCCAACCCTTTACTGAGGCCGATGTTGTCGGGGAGTGCGCAGCACAACGAGCACAGTTCTTCCACGTTAAATGTTTTTTTCTAACTTTAATTTCAATTCAATTCATTTCAATTCAAATGCACCTTTATTTTTGTCAAAGGGGGGACATTATTTACATTTTACAAACCGTTACCTAGATACATAAATAGTCAGTTACTTTGTGTGCCGACATTTGCACCGTTAGCGTTTCAAGTTCTCAGTGCCTTCGCCATTCGCCTCGAACACATGTTATTTACACGATCTGTCTTGGTAATTTGTTTCGACGAGATGGTGTTACCGCTTCTAAGATTGTTTAACCGAATGCTAAAATAGTTTAACTTATTTGATGAGTTTATAATACGATTGAACATCGATAATTTGGCCACCTTATTAAGGCCTTACCATCATATGAGGATCACCCAGAACTGCAACAGATAATGACACGTCATCTCTCCAACCGATTTCCGCATATATGCTGACGATATGCCTTTATCAGAGACGGCTTAGCAGCAAGTCTGATACTGCTAAGTGGCTACAAGAGCCATGAAGTGTGGACCTTCATTGTGACCGTACGACCCGAAAGTGTCACTTCTTGATATTTGTCATAATTTAGCAGCAAATGACCATCTACTTACATCAGCACCATGATGGACCCCTTTTCGCCCGCATGGTGGCCGCGTTTCGGATACATGTTTCTCTTTGTGAGCCCCTGGTTTCCATTAACTGCAACGCTTGTTCATAGTAGCGATTTCCATCCGTTAATCTATACAAGGAGCACGGGTGCCGTAGTTAATTCACTGAGAAAAATAACGTCATACATCGGGCCAACGCAAGGAAGACTTTATTTGGACGTGCTCTATAAAGAGCCCAGATGGCCTGACACAACGCCATAGATGTTTTGCAAAACTTCGTAAAGGATGCTACTGTGGTGTGCACTGTAGCCACCTTTAACATGGATCGAAGCGCACAGCAAGCTGGCCGGCAGTCACACATGCTTAAAAGAACATGGTTATCCTCGTCCATACTACCATTGTTAAAATGAGGCAATCCGTTTTTTTGTGATTGTACTGTGCGCCGGTGCATTAAATCCGTAAACTTCATCTAGTGTGGCTTTATTTCCGTTGCAATTAAGTTTCCACATAGAGAGACGCAACTCCAAATCGAAATTCACATGATACTTAATTGCACGTCTTCTCCGGCATTCCGCCGATCCAACTAGTTTATATATATATATATATATATATATATAGGGTTACCGAAAGCAAATATTTCGAGAGCGATATAAAAAATTGTAGAGTATATATGAAATACTCGACATAGTAGCCGAAATGTGCCAATGCAAGATGGCTACTCCTAGATGAAACTAAGCACACTTGAGAACCACAATGCACATTTAGAATCGCCTGCAGAGATTTCGTTGACGTCTGGAAATATTCTAGGCGTGCGGTGGCGCTCCGTCGTGCTGAAAACCACGTGCTCTCGCGAACACCTCCTGTAATGCATTTTAATACTCTGGTGGGAAGTATGAGGAATATATGGCATTCTGGTTCTCGATCCAACCTGTTAGGATGTTTGTGTAGGCCTATGAGACAGTTGTTCACCAAGCCAGGCCACACATTGGGGACGCCTCTAGCGTTCACACTAATTATACATATGCGAGTTCTCACTTGCTTAACAATGGGTAACGTGCCTTTGTGTAAAGCAAACTTTATCGGTAAACACACAAGCCATCCTGAAACCTCTGCATCCGCTTCTACTTCGCTGAAACCATAGCAGATAACCGTCACTCGTAGTCTGATATCTAAAAGAGCTTGAACTTGTTGTGGTCGGTACGAATATAGTTGTTCTGTTCTTGATATCTGTGACAATCTTCGGCTCGCACCAACATTTGGGGGGGGGGGGGGCACTTCCATCGTGCTTGCTGAATAACGATCGGCTACCGCCTAAAAGATGCGTTGTTCCATAGCTAGTGTTCTGCTACTGACTGTGCCGAATCGTTCGCGGAGGCACTTCGAGCAGCTTACTTAAGAGAAGAAATTGTTTTGTGGGCTTTTAGAGCTATGACGAGTGGTTTATTGTTGAAGTGGGTATATTGCATGCATTCAATCTCGACATGCTCTCCGGAAAACCCTTATTACTTCGCAACCACAGATAGGATCGCCATTGGTACACAATGAACGTAATGAAATGCGCATCTGAATAGGTTAGTTTTGAGCGCTGCGAATGGTCGTAAAAGTTATGATTTTAAGGTATTGGACGTGAAAGCTAATAAAATAACTTCTTTTATTAGCCTCCACATG
>QVRM01001717.1:0-33871 GCA_003439945.1 Dermanyssus gallinae
AAAATACCGCGCTCGAATGCTTCGAAACGTTAAAGGGGTTGCTGCTGTCCACATCTGCTGCTTCAAGCTCAGGATCAGGCAACTACGGTTTCTGCACCGTCATCGCCCGCAGCGCCTACAGCCAACCTGTCGCCTCAGCATGCTCCGCGGTGCCGCTTCTGAACATTTCACCTGACCCATTCTCGGGGAATCGCCTCGAATATCGTTCGTTCATCGCTTTGTTTAAGAATTGGATTGCTCGTCGTACAACGGCCACAGACACAGACAGCTTGTCGCCCTGCTCAAGCATCTTCGGGGCGAACTGAAAACACTTGTGATGTCTCTCGACGATCACGGTGCAGCGTATGATGCCGCTTTGCGGCTGCTTGACGACAATTACGGATTGGTCGACCTTGAGCGGCAGCAAGTGGTTCAGAGTTTATTTCAGTTGCCGAAGGTAACATCGATGGATGTCGTAGACGGTCTGCGAGCGATAATAAATCGAGTGCGAGCCAGTGTCAAGACGCTCGAAGCTTTGGACACCCCGATCGAAACATTTTCGATCGCCTTTGCACCAGTGCTGCGAGCCGCGATTTTGCCTACGTTGTTGTATCAATTACCCCGAAATAATGCGACTGGCAGCAATAAATGAGAAGCAATTAGAACAACTGTCACAGCATCGCAACAGTGCCGACGGCAGTCTACCTCAAGAGACATCATCAGGTGAATTGCACCAAAGTCACGCGACTAAAGCGGCCAATGGTGTAAACCAGTCGCTCGAGTATTTGACTCGTTTTGCCTCTAACCGAGAGGAAACTCAGCTTACAACTCATTTGTTGAGGGACGGCGACCGTCGGGTTCATCAGAGGAGCACGTATTCGCAATCTCAAAGGCAAACACCGTTGGCCACCGCCGCCCACGCCATAGCGGTTCAAAAGACACAAAAATGTTTCTTTTGCCATTCTGTGGATCATTGTCCTTCGCGCTGTTCGGCTCGGATCAGTTTCGACGATAAGTTAGCTACTCTCAAGCGTCTTAATCGTTGCGTTGTGTGTTTCCGATATAAACACAGTGATGGCCAACAGTGTGGAGGAGCTGCCGTTGCGTGCCCTTCGTGCAAATTTCGCGGCCATTATCCAAGCATGCATCCGCGCAATGCGGTCGACGAGAGTAAGCTGGCTGCCGCCAGTGGACGCCCGTCGTCCGTCGCGGTTGCAGTCAACGCAAGCGTTGGTGTCCGTCGGACCCTTGTATACATGTTGTCTGTAAATCTTGTGCACGGCGGCAAGAAGATACCAGTAAGGGTGATGATGGATCAGGGATCAATGCTAACATTCGTGACGCCCGGTCTCATAGAGAAGCTAACCGGCATCCGCCCAACGCAGTAGGCCAACTTAGACGTGCAGGCATTTGCTGGCGAACATCAGATCTCATCGCCGCAATACAAGCTCACGCTGGAGAGTACCTACGGAAAAGACAGAGTGTGTCTCCTTGCCTACCAGCACAGCTTCGGCGGTTATCCGTCGGTCGACTGCCCCCTTCACGTTCAAGCAGCTATCGGCAAATTCAAGATACAGCATCCGCTTGCTGATCGTGCTCTCGGCAACGATCTTCCGGCTGACCCGCCGGACATTCTAGACGGATTTGACCAGTTCTTCGAGATCGCCTTTGTCGGACGCGAGAAGAAAATTGTCGATGGCCTAATCGGCAAGGACACGCGATTTGGCTGGATGGTGGGAGGCCCCATGTCGGAGTCAACCGGACGTGC
The DNA here is from genome assembly GCA_003439945.1 of Dermanyssus gallinae. Classification (NCBI taxonomy): domain Eukaryota; kingdom Metazoa; phylum Arthropoda; class Arachnida; order Mesostigmata; family Dermanyssidae; genus Dermanyssus; species Dermanyssus gallinae. The sequence continues at coordinate 1,748 of QVRM01001717.1, forward strand.
CCGGGTGGTGTCGGCTCAACCTCATTGTTGTACGGCTGTGCTGACAAAGCCGTCACCGTCAGAACGGTTTCTCGTTACGGGGGAAGAGAACGTGGCAGATTTTGCCACAAGGGGAGTCCAAGCTGCCACTCTGCGAGACAACCAGATGTGGACCCCAGTGTCTGAGCCTGCCTCGGAAGTATAGGCCCGTTTCGCAGCCGCGATCCGAGGTCGTTGACAACATCGATCATGCCGTCGTCGAGAAGTGTCTGTTACGGGCGAAGACAAGACTCAATCAAGGCTTGTTTCTCATCAAAGACGAGAAAAATCCAGTCATAATCTCCGGTCAATCACACTTGGCAACGCTGCTGATACACCGCGAGCATCGTATAAACACGCATTTTGGTGTGAATACCGTGTTGAACAGTTTATGTAGGCGGTTCTGGATTACCCGTGGCCACCAGATCACCAAGGCTAACCTACGCCGCTGCGTGGCATACAGACGACACCAAGGACCCCCGGGGAACCAACTGCCTCACTCCAGCTCACCTCATTCGAGAAGGCCACCCATCGTCGGCGCTATGCTCGCTCACAACTCTAGATCGACTCGGGCCCAACGGGGCGACATTGGCCGAATAGCTGCGGGCAGCCACACGACTCAAAGCGACTACCTCAAACATCTCTCTGTGCGCTGGAAGCGCGACTACATCATGCAACTTTGATCGGCAAACATGGATGCCGCCGGGAAGGCGCGCCCAATCAAAGAAGGAGACGTTTGTCTCTTACGCGACGACAACACTTCACGACTTCACTGGGAGTTGGTTAAAGTGGAAGAATGTCACAGTCATCAGACGCAATGGCCTGCCGAGGACGTGCACAGTCCGTTTTTCAAATCGACGCATCTCACGCCGCGCCATGCAATTATCGTACCCTCTTAAACTTAGTTCTTAGTGTAGTCGGCAACCAGAGGGCATCCAAAAATCATCAGGCCATCCATCAAACAGTTTATTACAAACCGATATAACATACCCGCAGCCAAAGAGAAAAATATACATATATTTTTCGGTGGGAGTGTTAATAATTGTAAGACGTATATTTATTACAAATTAGAATGAGCGACCATCACGGTCTTATTACGCGGAAGACATATCGTGCATATTCAAATGAACGGAACACTGTCTGGCGCCAAATGCCGGATGCACATTGACATGTGTAAATCCAAATAAACGGAATACCGCCTGGCGCCAATAGCCAGACGTGCGTTCGGAACCAAAGAATGTGGTAGTGCCTCTCACAACGTAGGCCTCCAGTAGTGTTAGTGATACGCGTATCGGCAGTAGAGATAGACTAGGCTTTTAAAAACAAACTCCTTAAAAATGTTTTAATTCTAGGCTTAACAATCCCACCGACGGCTACCAACAGGCCTCCTACCGGCACACCCGTGTCGCAACAATTATTATTATTATTATTATTATTATTATTATTATTATTACTGCCGGCATAACGCATGTCATCTTTAGTAAGACTGCGACTATGCAATTGATGCAGCGGAACGTCGTTCGATCCCGAGCGTTGTCCGAGATCAGAAGGTAGATAAATTGATCCGATTGCCATCAGAAAGTGACCGAATCACCGAGGTAAGTCTAAGAGCGCGTCATTAGCAAGCTAAGTTGCCGCCAGGGCCCGCTGCTCTATGACGGGCTGAATGGTTGGCCGCTAGATTATTCTAGCCCAAGTAGGTTCGAATGGACGCCGGCGTTCTGTTTCAAGGCTCTCTCTCTCTCTTTCTCTAATACTGATGGCGTCGACGTTCGCCACGTTCAACGTTCATGTCGAGACATGGCTAATGAAGCAGATGAAGTAGAGAGCAGCGACACACGAGATGCATAACGAGCGACAAGCATACGTATGCATAGTTAGACAAACGACTACGAAGGTTTCTATTGCACAAAGGACGGCCGGCAGCATCTCCGCGATGGCGAGAGCAAATTTGCAACTGAAGGCTCCTTTCGTACTGTTGCTGGTGATGCCGCCGCTGCTGCTGCTGCCGCCGCTGGTACCGTTCTGGCTCGGAACAACTCTTCGACAAGCGTCTGCGCACTGCGTCAATTATGAATGGAAGCTGCAGTGACGCCAACAGCGGCGATGCCGTACCACGACTGCCGTCATCGTTTACGGAGACGGTTCATCTAGCTAGAATGGCCAAAGACGATGGACGATGAAGAGTCTATCCGGCTGATAGCGTCTGCTTGGGCCACGCGGGCCGCCGAAACCGCGAGCCCCGTACACACACACACGTGAGAACTAATGAACGCTGTGTTTGTTTTGCTGTTGTTGTTAGTTGCCTTGTTGTTTTTGTTGCTGTTGTTGTTAATGCCGGCACTGTTGTTGTTGTTGCTGCCTCATTGGATGCTTCTGTCACCGTTGTTGTCGGTGTTGCTGTTGTTGTTGTTGTTGTTAGCGTTAGTTTTGTTGCATTGTTCTTATTGATGGTGGTGTGGCGAGAAATGACGACGCAGCAGAGAACGTCACGCTGATGGCTGAGGAGCGGCGATCAGTGACGGTTAGTTAGGCGTAATCTGGAATGAGTAGAGTTCTCGTCAGCTGCGTCCAACAAACAATAACCACAATACCAACTTCCTCGGCATTGTATCCTCGGCCTGTATTCTCTCGGATGCGGAACGACAGCCGTTCTGTTTCGTACATTTTCGTACTCGATCTCCCAGTCGATCTTTCTGTATGTATGCATCTATTTCTCGTGCTCCATCTCTATACGTTGTACAACGCACGCCGCATACAACGACTGCTAAACGCAGCAGCCCAGACAGAACCTATATTAGGCGAATGACTCTTTGTTCCACGCGCACGTACCGTTTTCGGGCCTGACAGCCGGGAAAAGAGACTCGTGAATCTGCTAATGTATTTCCCATACATAGCACTTGCAGCAACTACCGTTTGGTGACAGTTATAGATGTAGTGTCGAAACTAGCAGCAGCAACACACTACAACAATAACAACAACACAAAACAATAAAAGCAACAACACACAACAATGAAAACAACAACAACACATATTGATAAAAATAACAACAACAACAACAACACACAAGGTCAACAACAACAATAACAATCAGGAATCAGCTTGTTTGTATACAGAAAGGAGAATCTAGCCGGGCGGTGGCCAACTTTCAGATAATCAACTTACGCAGCAACGCCACTAAAGATGAGACAGTAGCAGCAAAACTTCAGTTAGCGGAGTCCTTAGCCAGTATCGCCCTGAGAACGCGAAGTGCCCTTTAGCTGCCGGATCTCCCAGAAACAGTAGATGATTAGCAGTCAGTTTTTTTAATTTCATTGAGCTATCGCATATATGTGCACACAATTAGGTGCAAAGAAAGTGCCGCGAGTGCTAGACAGAGACATTAACACTCTCGCTTTTGGCGTCGATTCGCGACTGTGGGCGAGACTTGAATCTCTCCTCTACAGCAGTCAAAACGGTGAGTCACGTTTGGTAAGTGTGCGCCAAAGAACGCACGGACTGCTTTGTCAGTCAGAAAGGTGTTAACCACGTTCTTTTACGCTTCCTAGTAAATTAACCTTATTGATTGCTTACTGAAGGGCCAACCACTAGAGCACTGTATTCATGCCTATGAAAAGCGGCAAACAAGACGGCCCAGACAGTGATGCACAAACAGTCATCCTGCACCATGATAAGGCTTCAACTCAAACCCCATCAATTTAACGTTTGTACGCAAAATATGTCGGAAAATAACTATATCACGGCAAAACATTTTTCAGGGCATTGTCGATCCAGTTAGACAAACTGACGCTATCAGTTGTGCGTTATCGGCAACGGTAGCGAAACGCCATACATTAATTTAAGTATGAGATTTGACTCACAGCGTCACACTTTTATCGTTCGCATAATTGGCACTCGTATCTTCATCACGTTGAACTGCTAGATGTTTGTCAAAACCTGCGACGCAAACAGCTCAGCTACGTATGCGATTTAAAAATACGATGGCAAAGCAAGGATAACAATTAGTTCAATGTTTGGGCGATAAGATTTCGAGACGTAATCGTATGTACGTGTCACAGACAACGTGGCATGTGTCAACCATTCTCTTGCTAGTGTTCCCAGACTGCACCTAGATCTACTTTTGTCAGCGGAATCATGCAACTGGGCTACGTTCAACCAGATCTAACAAACCAGACTCTCATAGCCAGATTCAAGCCCATGCGGACTTATTATTCGTAGCTGTAATGGCAACGCCCTGCTCTCTAGAGCCTGCGTTGGTCACCTAAGCCACTGCCGTCACTCGGTTGCGGCAATACGCAATTAGGTAACCGGTTCTGAATTACTCGTGAACCCATTTAACAACCCGTTTGTTGTCGATAGAAAAGCAATCCCAAAACACCTGTTATATGTGGTGTGTGCAGGCTACCATTGGAATCTTCCTATTCCTCTACTTCGGTCGATCACGTGTCGCCAGCTGTAGTATGTCTACATGAACGTCTTCTATCCTAATATGCTAGCAGCAAAAATACGCAGAATAAAGAGTAAAGGGTAGATAGTATAATGAGCCTAGATATTCTACCAGTCGCTTCTTAAGCAATTTAGTATCCTTCTGGCACCAACACCAACAACAACAACCACGCTAACCGGCAAAAGTAGAAGGAGCTACACAATACGTTTAATCTTCATGGAGAGGCGATGGTAAGTGGTAGTACAAAATAACCCCTTTCAGCTGGCTTATTGCCTTCTGCTGGCCTTCGTTTAGGCGCGAGATAAATGTCCAATGCTAATGTGAGTCACTTGACAGTAGGACGCCACGCCGGGCGGCGCCCACCGGGGCCAAGTGATCCACTGGCGACACTCCTTGCAGTAGAGGATAATAGCTCGGGCAATCGAGCGTCGGCTAGCCGAGAAGGCTGTACGGAGAAAAACTAATAGCGGCCAAGAGCACGAAGCCGCGCGATTGATGCCTTGGCATAGCATGTTGTGCCGCTGCCGGCGGCATTATCCCGTCCTTCCTACGAAGACCCCCTTCACTCCGTCTCTCGTTCGCTTTCCTTGTCTCTTGCTCACTAGCGCGCATGAGCTCTCTCTATCTCTCACACACACTCTTTCTCTTGACCTCGATCTTCTACTTTTCGGCTGTCCATCGTACAATGTCGTTTGTTAGTAAAGTCTGTAGACGTATAAACTTTGCGGCTGCCGGCGGTAGTCTATGTACGTGCGAAGGACGTGCGGTCAATTACATTAGAAGCTTACAATACACTACAAATGTAGTCGTAAGAAACTGGTTGAAGACGTGGTAGCAGTTTGTAATGCTAGTTTACTATAGGTGGTTATGGTAGTGGTAGTAATGTCTTGAAGAAAGATCCCTAGAGAGCGGCACGAGAGGAGTAGGCCCAAACAAAACATTGGCAGGTGAGAAAGGCCAATATTCCGGATACCATGTATGCCATGTGCGTGATTGGCGAGAAGGATGCTATGACCCCACACAGCTTTCCTATGGCCCGCCTAAAAAGGATTACCGGCAATAACGTGTCCGGACACGACTGCTACCGGCAAAGCCTAGTCACGGCCGTGCTTGAGGATGAAGAGTGCAAATGTGAGCAGGTACGAAGCTGGTGGAGTACATAATGAAAGTGAAAAACAAGCTGGATGGACAAGCCGACAACGAAGTGAGAAGATATGGCCAACGAGATGAGACGGCCGATGACCAACGCTAGAAGGGACAACACCTGGATGGATAGACCCGGCGGAGAAGTGACCTACCACATCACACAGGTCCTTACAGGTTATGGGGTGTTCCAAGCGTATTTAAAGAGGATTGGAAAGACGAATTCGGACATCTGCATTTTCTGCAACATGATAACCCGAGACACACAAAACACACGGTGTTCCACTGCCCGGCATTGAAAGTACCAAGAATCGGGCTTCTCAGAGCTAGTTCAGATGTAAATGATGTTGTCGCACGTGTGTCGGAGTCTCGAGAACAGTGAAACAAACTTGCGCGCGTAATAACAGGGATCATGATGGCTAAGGAGGAGGCTGTACGACGGCGCGCCGCCGACTTCATTGTGAACGATGCGGTTGGCGAGGTTATTAGCGTTATGGTAGATGTGGTCTCGGCGGCGGTCGTTCTAACGAGTAGCGCCTAGATATAAGCTCTGTGAGAGAATGAATGGCACACACATTTAATTAACAGAGTTTTAAACAAGAACCGGTGCGGATAGTTACACAATAGGTTGTGATAGTATCATAGACCCCTCCCCTTAACCGTGAGTTATATTATATTGTTCCCTTTGACAAAATAAAGGTGCGTTTGAATTGAATATTAGTTTCACCTATAGGACCCCGTTATTTTAGCAGGTAATACAACGGTTTTGGTAGTCACCGAGCTACTAGCCGGCGTGTAGTCCTGCACAGTGTGCTTAAAAGCATTTCTTCCTCCTGTATAAAAAAAAACGGATAACATAAACACGGAGCGCAGAAAAGCACCGCGTATGATTTAATTTTAAGCAAACATAGTTTCGATGGAAATAGTTATAATTTATTAATAATTGATTATAATTGCTAAATAATAGTTGTATTAACCATTATTTAACAAATATTAAAAATAAACTAGTGGCGCTAGCCGTGTCAGTGGCAAGAGCACTCCTGACTCTAGTAATCATTTAGTGGCTGTCTACAGGTTGGAGCGGCGATCCTCAAAGTATATAAATAAGGTACATAAACTGAGTTATATCAATATATTAATGTATATAAACATGTAGAGAATAACGCCAACAGCAAATACAGCAGTATGGACTGCTGGCTCATTGCACATACTAGCCGTATCGATTGAATTGGCCTTAGAAGCAGAAAACGGTATAGGTACAACCAATTATCGATCGATTCTCTAGTGTCAGTTTATCGGTAGGTATATCTTCATCAGCGCCTCATCGTTTAGTTCGTTTGTAACCGTGTATAACAAAAACATATTGGCATGCCTTAGGTGTGATCTAATTGTGGGCCAAGTTCAACGTTATTGGCTGGCGCTGGTCTTTCATTGCAGTAGTTGTGTCTTTTGAGCATAATCGTTGGTGTGGCGGCGTGGTCTAGGGCACTAGTGCGATAGTCATGGTTGTCGTCCACCGGGGTGTCGCCGGTTCCTTAGATATCTCAACATGTCTAGCCCTCGGTGCATTGAAGATTCACCACACGGTGAGTTCCAAGCCCGTAGGGACGGTGGATGGTCTAGAATTTAAAAACAACCTCCTTGAAAAATGTTTTTAATTCTAGCATACTCGTTGGTATTATTTTTGTTAGTGAGAGCCACTATATAATTGTTCAGTTTGCAGTGGCACTCTGATCATCCAGTTTAACATTGCCTGGCGACATCTGTGATTATTTTATCTACGTTAGTGTTGAATAGCTCAGGCGCAGGAGACCAAAGCCCCTATAGAAGTACGGTCCTTCACGCACGTACAAGCTTTTTTCTGCCGTTCCTCCATAATCGCATAAATAGGATGCACGTTGACATTGAGCCATTGCGGCAAGTCGCCGCAGACCCGCTATCGTTTCCGTTTGCTCCACGTGGCCTTCGTTGCTTTTTCGCTTTCTATAATAAGCAGTGTGCGTATTGTGTTCGTAACGATGTTCCCGGACAAGTTAGTTCACCACCGGGCAGTGTTCGAGCCTACCGCAGAGCAACTTTCTGATAACCTAGTGCTGCTCGTGACCAAAGTCTCATGGCTCACGTGGCCATCGCCCAGGGCCCTCTTCTCGTTTTGTCGATCATCGCATTGCGAAGATTAACAGCTATTTGTCAGCCATATTCGTAACGATCGTACCAGCGCCATAGGATTGGGTTTTTTACCGTTCAGTTGTTCTGGGGAGTGCCACCGTGCCCCAAGACACGGCCGCCACTTCGTCCATTCGTGCCCTTGGCACGACTTCGGTAAGGTTCGTCAGAGGCGCGGGAGTGGCGTGTTCTGATCATAATCAAGCCTATTTCTTCCTAGCATTGGCTGGTTAAAGGCCACGATATTGCATTATTTTATACTACTCAACTTTTTGCCAGTTTACACTATGATTACACTTTCTCCAGTAGAAACAGATAGCCGCAGAACAATATTTATCACGACAATTTGCAATCAAGAGAAAATAAACAATTTTACCCAAGTAACATTCTACGCATCATAACGTTTGTCACTACTGCTTGATACTAATGACATATAGTCCGCGTTGCATTTGTGATCTAATGCTCTGTCGTATCGGATATCTGCTTGCCGTACAGTGTAAGATTAAGGACGCCCTTCATTTAACATTGTCATAGTTCTAGGCAAAGTGCGAAGACTTTCAGTAGCCTGTTGCTATAAATTTCCATTCTAGAGAAAGTATATATAAAGGCATGAGGGGCTACAATGACTACTGACTTGTTCTAATAGCAAACACGTGTTTTGAAAATTAAAAACGTATATATTTGGCTGCAAGTTCACGTTCACATATACATCGAGACGAGCAGGTGCTCTGAGTGGCTATCCAGTTCTGTATGGACTCCTGCACGCCTTTTTTTGTTTGGTTTCAACGGATGGGGCTCTCAATGCGGCCGATGACGAATTAATAGAGATCGGCAGTCGAGAGAGAGTTTTAGAGAAGAAGAGATGTGAGCCTCACATTGAGTATTCGCAAATGTTCAAATGTGAGGTGCATAAACAGCAGGTCCGCATAACGTTGGGCGCTAAAAACGATCTACCGTGTTCTGTGAACACAATGCTTTTCCGTTACGGTTCTGTTACAAACACTTATGCACTGCATTGAAAGAATCTTCGGAAGGCGATAGCGGTGTTGGTTAGATGTAGCAAGGTGTAGTCAGACGCACGCTATGGGCCCACAACTGCAGATGAAGTTCCTTTGAAATGCCTGAGTGTGTGCATTGCATTTTGCAGTGAGTCGAATGTCAGCGTATTCTATAGATTGTTTCTTCGAACTGATTGTGCGCCGGGTGTTTTAAACAGCTCGTGTTGGACGCGCTTCTATGTCACACGTTTTGACATTGGGTCGTGTTCCAGATACCTAACTAGTAGTTAAGTAAATGTTATTTTGTTGTAAGGTTTTCTAGACAGTGCACTTTCTTATTGGCCCTTTGTTACTGGTATATTCTGGGAAGTTCGGTCACATTAAGCTCGACCAAGTTCGAGAACCAACTGAGCGAGCCGATTGGTCGATATTGCCCGGTCATGAATTATAACGGACGCACTTGTTTATAGCCGCGTTCTAACTGCCTTTAGCGGAAGGATCGTGGAAACAGATCCACGTCCATGGGGTTGGTTTCTTTTCCGCCACAACAACGACAACAACAACAACAACAAAAACAAACTACTACAACAACAACAACAACAAAAACAAACTACTACAACAACAGCTATTACGCTAAATACCGTTACTGTTGGTGTTGCTGCCGCTGCTTCTGCTGCGGTTACAACAGCAACAACAAAAACAACTACAACATCAACCTTGCGTACAACTACAACTCTGAGCGGTGACTACGACTGCCTCTAGGCCCCCGATGCACTGAACAAGGAATGCTGCAGCGACAAATGCGTCGAGACTCATACAGACGATCATGTATGTGGTCGAGTAAGCGACCAAGCAAGCTGCTAGATGTCGGAACTCTACCGAGTCCCCGCCAGGGGGGACTTTACGTGTGGCAAACCCGGCAGTTACGGCAGTGGGCCAGTGGGCCCCTACGCTATCTGCCTCCACTCTTGTGGTTTAACATACCACCGTCGACGACCACCACAGTCGAAAGCGTCTTCTTGCCGCGAGGAGGCCTAAGGCCGTGTCCAGCGATTGTTTGCATAGGCTTGCAGCTCACGTACTGCCGTCTCGCTTCTCCCCCGAGGCCTTCTGAATGGCCGAAACGACCGTCTTCTCCCAAAAGCCACAAAAGCAGCCACGTTGTAACGTCTACAATTGCAAGTATACGTGTGATGCAGCAAGCTCCTAAAGCGAAATGTAGAAAGCCAACAAGGGCAGTATATATATATATATATCTATGTAACCTAGATGATTTAAATCTAGGCTCTTTGGTAAAGCGGCCACGCCTGTGTATCTGTAATGTATATAGTTTAATAATGTACATATATATATATATATATATATATATATATATATATATATATATATATAACCTAGATGATTTAAATCTGGGCTTTTTGGTAAAGCCGCTGTATCTCAGAGCATGCGCATATCCTTGCCCAGCCACCCTTGCGCTAAACGTCTGGTATAACGTCGTGCTAAAACACGTACTGGAAGCCATTAGACACACAACTATCGACGGCTCCGCTATAGTTTGCAGAACATTCAAATCAACTTTCTGTGTCACAGTTTGGTCCTTTTGAAAAGATATGGTGCCATCAAGTTCCTTCCACAATGTATCTGAGGCCTGCTCATAAGGTGAAACTATACTATGTCCCACAATAGGAATATGTTCTGGATTGTGGGCAAGCCAACGGTAATTCTACTCAAAACAGGCTTTTATTGGACACCAGACATCCGTTATTACACAATATTGATAGCAAACGCGTGGCAGAAACAGGACAAAATCTTTGCCACATAATTGGCTAGCTCAGGACATGGGGCCTTAACCCCCCCCCCCCTCCTCCCCAATAGTCGGTCGTTAGTTCACGAGTGTGTATTTACCAGCGATTATAAAGAGTGTACTGTATAAAAGCTTTACTCAAACTAGTGTTGGCTTTCGGTAAAGAAATGGCGGTCGGAGAAATATAAAATATGCTAAGGTTCTAGCGGTCAGAAAATCGCATGAATGCTGGCGAGGTACTTTATTGACAAACAGAAAAACAATAGTTTCTGCAGTATATATATAAGCATATGTTATGTTAGACATATGTCAGCTACATAAGCTAACAAAAAAACATAATTCGTATTGAAGGTACGAACGGCTACGGCATAGTAGGTCACCGAGAAACCTACTCTTCTGCGTTCGTTGCGGGCTTGAAGGGTTGAGCAGCACGCAGCAACTCGTCAACATCGAATCCGTTCGACGGGCAGCTCGGCGTTAACAAGCAAGGCACTACTAACTCATTCACTCAGTCAGCCACAGTTCTGCCCTCGCTCTGAGTGGGCAGACTTTCCTGCAGAACGAGAGTCCTGTGGGAAAAGTCATTATCGATCTCCCCGGAGAGAAGAAGAGTTCGTTGGTTGGTTGGCTGGTTGCTTCGTTTCTTCGTTAGTCTTTGCTGCCGTCTCGTCAGAGCCGTGAAGGCGACGGCGGCAGCGGTGGCGGCGTCGACGTTGAGCCTCGAGCGTCTTGAGAGAACGCCAGAACAAGCCATAGAAGGGCCACGCAAACGATAGACCGCCGCAAAAACGCTCTGCCGCGTTTTTATAACGGCGCTACCGCTCGCTGCTACCTCCGCGTCAGTCAGGGCTGCGCTAGATAGAAGAACGCCGGGCGTCAGCGGCGGCGGCGTCAGCGTCAGCGGCGGTCGTCAAGGCGAAAACGGTAATTAATTAACATTTTCTTACCTCACCCGCTCCACTTCTTGCAGGAAAGAAGTAGAAACACGAACGGTAGAGGCGCCAGCAGTAGACGGCTCGAATGCGTTGCTAATACCTCTACTACTACTAAATCTAGTAGTAGAAGTAGTAGAAATAGTAGGAGGAGTAGTAGAGGTAGCAGAAATAGTAGGAGGAGTAGTAGAAGTAGCAGAAATGGTAGGAGGAGTAGTAGAAGTAGCAGAAATGGTAGGAGGAGTAGTAGAAGTAGTAGGAGGAAAATTATATGTAGTAGAAATAGTAGGAGGAGTAGTACATGTAGTAGAAATAGTAAGAGGAGTAGTAGAAGTAGCAGAAATAGTAAGGGGAGTAGTAGATGTAGTAGAAATAGTAGTAGGAGTAGTAGAAGTACTAGAAAGAGTAGGAGGAGCAGTAGAAGTAGCGGAAATAGTAGGAGTAGTAGTAGAAATAGTAGAGGAGTAGTAGATGGTGATTGGCGTGGTAGCGACAACGCCGAACCCAACAGCCAGACAGCAGTCACTCGGTCTGATTAATTAGTGTGTCGTAATTGAATAAGCGAAATTACATAACTTGCAGCGTCTCGTTGTAGCTCGGTCCTGGTGTGGTTGCGTCCATCGGAAACGCGCACCGGTTGCCGGTCGGTGCGATTGATACGTGCTGGTTACGTACAGGAATAAGCTATTTGAGATAGGTCGTTGGCCCGTAAGCATGGGCTTAGTCGTTGATAACTACGAAAAACAACCCCCGCGAGCGTCGCTATAGTAAGACGTCGTTCTGCGATATCACTTGTGTTGCACCCGATTGCGTTTTTGTAGGGAGGAGAGTTAAATACTCTTACGTACTATTGCTGCGAGTGAGTAAAGCGAAAGGGCCCACTTCCCATCTCGAGCAGTATGGGACTCGAACCCAGCGGATGGGTGTTAGCCCGCTGAGACCCACTAAACGCATCTCCCCCCTTATGCTTTACTTTCTGATGACCCATATCTCCATAAAACAGTACTATGGGCGAGTGGCGAGTGCCACTCGGATCACTTGGCCGGGATTACTTACGGGTTTCCATAACGTTCGACGTGTCTTGACGCCTTTTCGAGCCTTCTCAAGGTTCTTTTTCCTTTAGTACCTCCGTAGCCATAGCTACTCCCAGGAGTCGTGCCGCATATGTAGTCTACGAACTTTTTAAGGGTTCCTCTAGGGGGAGCTAAAATATTTGCTCCTCTTCCCTCTCCCTTATTAGTCCATTTGTTGTGGAGTTTTGCAATTGCTGTGGCTCTAGCGTGTTCCAATATCTGGCACTTTAGAAGAGTCTGGGTCGAGTCATCCTTCGTTCCTTCCTGGAGTAAGGTAATGGTTTAGTTCTACCCCGGGCGTTTAATTAATTTTTTTATGTTTGGGGTGAGAGATTGGAGAGTGTGCTCCGGTGTTCCAGAAGGAATAGAGTCTTATTTGGCTTGCCATGCCTCCATTGCTTTCTCTCTCTATTTCCTCACTGCTGCTCGAGTTGTCCCAGAGTTTTAAACTCTCCTTCACCTTCAGGTCCCAGTGAAGGGCTTCTGCTAGCACAAGAGCACAGTTTGTGCTAACCGTGCGGCACGCGTGAATAATCCTAAGGGCTGCTACTCCCTGAGTGCTTCCAAGGACTCCTCTTGCTTTCTTAGTTTTCAAGGAGGACTTGAGCCAGACTGAGAACCCGAATAACGCTATAGAATCGGCCACTGACATGAGCAACCTAGACCTGCGTTCTCTTGGGCCGTGAATGTTTAGAAGAATTATTGCAATTGCATTAGCCGCCTTGGCCGCCTTAGCCGAGGATATCTATAGGTAGTTAAAGCCCGTAGAGCTCTTGTCTAAGCGAATCCCCAATCACCGGGCCTCCATGAATTGCTTTATTTGTTGCCCTCCCAGGTATAGTCTGATGGGACGAACTTATTCCTTCCCGTTTGCAGTATGGTCTCGCTTTTCTCTAGAGCGATTGCTTAGCCGGCTTTAGTTATGTATCTTCTCGTTGACTCAAGTGTTTTATAGGCGTTGAGTTCCAATTCTTCTGCAGTTTTTGCCTGAACTGTGATGGCCAGATCATCCGCGTACGCGATCATCTCTACCCCTTGTGGAAGGTTATCCTGGCGGAGGGCGTCGTCGTACGCTAGGTTCCAGAGCAGGGAACCCAGGATTGAGCCCTGCGGAACTTCTGCTGTCATTGATATTTTCACTTCAATGATGATAACACTTTGGTCTTCCAGGCATCCTGAGATGACCTCGAAGAGATAATGTGGGATCTTTCCCTCACTAGCGTGACCAGTATTGTCCTCCACGGGAGGCTGTTGAAGGCATGCACACGACAGCTGTCGATATATATATATATATATATAATTGCTTTAGGGTTCGATTCCGGCACGACTCATAACTTTTTAAAGCGATCTTTCCAAAGAATTGTATAGTTGGGTTGAGGTTGTATCTAATGAGGTGCTAATGTAAGTGAAATTCCAGTACCCGCTACACAGCACTTTTTCTAATTAACCATCTTCATTAGTAACTACCGTATGTTGCTGTCTACCGTTAAAGTTCACGACGTTTCGTCTAGGCTGGTGTAACGTTGTGACGTCATTGTCATCATTGACGTCATCAAACAGAGACCACAGATCGGACTTTGAATTTGCACGCCGTGATCATGACCTATGACTGTTAGAACACCGCCCGTCATGCGCCGTTTGCGCGCCGTCATGACGCCGATCGCCGGCTGTATTAAAGGAATGCGCGCTATGTATTTTGCTACCCTTGTCTTCTTCAACTTTCCGTGTAAGGTGTACTCAGCGATCTCTCAGCTCGGCGGCCACTAGGGCGTCCAACTGCCCTAGGGTGGTAAGCGGAGGCAGACAGCCAGGCCTAGGTATATATGCCTATTTTAGACAACGGTGCATACATGTATATATTATTGTTTAAATTATTTGCGATCAATATAGGTATACATTATTGTGTTATACTCCGTGCGATATCTAGAGGCGGATAAATCGCCCGATTATGCAGACACATATCCGGGCAAGTTTAGCGGGCTACACACGATGTAGTATGCCGAGCTCTGCCCGGAAAAGTCCTGCCCAGTCCTGTGGGCAAAAGCTGTAAGCCTCGCTCAGCTCAGGTCAAGACTCAGTGTCAACACATAGCCCGATTTTAAATCGGCTAATCACGCTTCAGAAAGCTAACGCAACGGGCGGGGTGGCGCTCCCCGTCGCCAAACTGTGAAAGTTCAACGGTGATTATGAACTATTCCCAATTCAAAACCTTATGCACAAAAAAAAAGGACCTTTGGATCTGTGACGGCAAAAATTTTTCGCGGTGTGCTTGAGGGGGAAGCAGCAAGATTACAACTATATACTCGTACATTAAATTGTTAGCTATGTCTAAGGTCTGCGCAGGCTGCTAAACAATGTCAACAAGCTGTGTTGATATCAATGAAAATGTTTAAGTTTGATAATTCAAATTATGGGGGAGCGCCGTACATTGAGAGCCGTACCCCAGGCATTAATGATGGGGTTTATACAGAAAATAGAGGCCGACCATTTTATTGAACCTGAAGACCTCAAGCGTTGATTTTCTAAGCCGATTATGGAGGATAACGATTTTTGAGAGGATGATTTGTGAAAATGGTTTCAGGAACTACTCACCTTTTCAATAGAAAAGCTCACGTCTCGTGTAAGAGTCGTATCGTTTTTAGAGGAGCAAGACCCTGCAGGTTCGGCGAGCCGGACCGGCGCCACGTTTGAAAAGCCATTTGGTGAGCCGTCGCGGGAGCCAGGCCGCCGACTGTATGAAACGGATGCGCGTCATTTTGCAACCCCTTTTCTTCTCCGGCGTATCCAACGTGTACTTGGCGACTTCTCGGATCGGTGGCAACAACGTGCGCGCGGCAGTAGTGCGTGGAGATAAGCGCAGGTATATATGTGTTTGGTAGGTAGCAAAGCACACATGTATATATATATATATGTATATATATATAAAAAAAAAAAAAATATATATATATATATATATATATAATTTAGCGATCATGTACATTACTGTGACATACTCAGTGTGAGATTGAGTTCTGGCGGCGAAACGGTTGTGTGCTAACCGCCAGAACATGCTTGCGCAAGTGTAGCTTCGCCGCGCAACCCTCTGTTGTGCAGTAAAACGTACACAATAGACAAGAAGAATCTGTGCTGGTGAGTACGCGTTGTTTTTCTTGTACGGTTTCGTTCGCAACGCAGACGTTTGCGATTGCAGATATGGCACGGTGCGGCAAGTGTCGCTTAAGGGTTTGTTTCGAATGTTACCGCTACACCGAAATGACACCGCAAACGGCTAGATACTTGTAAACTTTGTTGTTTTATACCATTCTACAGTGGGTGGCTCCCAGAGAGTAGAGCTCAATTAGCCGTACTATGAAAGGTTGCTTGGCTGGAGGGCGCGCTATCTCTCAGAAAGCAGACGTTCCGGGGTTGTTAAGCGACCCGACGCCGATACTGCCGACGCCTACCGTCGACGAGCCGACGAAGAATATTCGGCTGGAGATTTTGAAAATAACGCTCAAGATATGCTAAAAAGTCATCAACAATAGTATATCTCGTATAGACAACGCCGAAAAGGCCCGGGACGGCCATCTTTCTGACATCATCTTTCAGACATAACGGCATGCAAGGCACTTTTTAATAAAGCTTCAACTTTGGTTTTTACGTGATAATGTTTAAAACTAAGTGACTCTTTTCGTACCCGATATATACATATCGCGTTGTTTTTATCGGACGCGTCAAATATATATATATATATATATATATATATATATATATATATATATATATATATATATATATATATATACGCATAAGTATTAAACAGTTACAACTGCCGGTAATGCGTAGCAGGCATACAGGTAGTTCCATAAGTTCTTAGAATGAAAACCAAGAATTTTCCAAATCATGTTTTTAAATTTATCTTATTCAATATACTCCCCGAGATGCTCAATACACTTTTCCCACCAAGATTTCAGAGCTTTTATACCTCTTAAGCAGAATTCCGCGTCTTTAGACTGAAAATAGGCATTGACAGCAGCCTTAACCTCTTCATTGCTGGAAAAACGCTTTCCACCGAGACTATTCTTCAAATGTTCGAAGAGGAAATAATCAGAGGGGGCCAGGTCTGGAGAATAGGAAGGTTGTTCAATAAGTTCGAACCTCAGTTGGGCCAGTTTTGCCGATGCTTTCCGGGACTTGTGTGCAGGAGCATTGTCCTGGTGAAACAGGACAACCTTCTTCTGCAAAGCGGGCCGTTTCACGATGAGTTCTTGCTAAAGGCAGTCCAACAGTCTTGCATAATATTCTCCTGTGATCGTTTTACCGCTCTCAAGGTAGTCGACCAGCATTATTCTGCGTTGGTCTTAAAAAACTGTAGCCATCACCTTTCCGGTCAATGCCGTTGTCCGCACCCTCTTCGGAGGTCCTTCATCAGGTGCACACCACTGGCAAGATGCTTCTTGGGTCTCGGGAGTGTAGTGATGGACCCAGCTTTCATCGACGGTCATGAATCTGCGCCAAAAATCCGACGGATTGTTCGACATCTTGGCCAAATTTCGCTGTGAAGCGAAAACAGGCGCGTTTTTTTGGCCTTGGTTGAGCAAATGCGGCACCCATTTTTCTCTGAGCTCTTTCATCTTCAAGTTTTCGTATAGGATAAAATGCACACTACCTAAACTAATTCCTAATGCCTCCGCTATCTCCTTAATGTTCATTCGCTTATCTGTGCCAACGATGTTTCGCACTTTCTCTATGTTTTCCTCATCAGTTGCCGTTTTTTGGCCTCCTGGACGTAGTTCATTCTCGGTGCTCCAGCGACCTCTTTTTAACACATTAATCCAGTTGGAAACAGTGGCAAAACATGACGCAGAGTCACCGTACGTCTCGTCCAACCCAATTTTTACTTGGGTCGCATTCCAACCTTTGAAATAAAAATGCTTGATAACCACTCGAAACTCTTTTTTCTTCATTTTTAAAAATCACGCCGATACGTTGCACGGGAAAAGCTATCAAACGAAATCGCAACGGCCAATCACCATAATATTTTGAGTGCTAGCAGTCGAAAAGTTGCAGTTCCTAATAGCCGTGGATAATAATAATAATAATAATAATAATAATTATTATTATTATTATTATTATTATTATTATTATTATTATTATTATTATTATAAGCCTAATAGCGCGCCAAAATTCGAATTCTAAAAAGCTCATTCTAAGAACTTATGGAACTACCTATATATGTACGAGCATCTTGTATATATACATATATACACACAGGGTGTTCCAAAATTAATTGCACTTATTTTAAGGGGCGTATTAGGGGGGTAGAACATGTTAAAAATACCGTTTAAATTGGCACCGGAGGTACGGAAAGGTCTTGTTTAGGCGTGAGAGTGAAACTACTATCGTCGATCGGGGCACAGGGTCGGCGTTGGTTATTCTCTGCATGTATGCAAGGAGCACTTTTCCTCTGGGTACTGTTGTACACATGGTTATTCTACGCCGTCTTGTGGTGAGACGACAAGCAGACAGATGCGTTGTATGAATGTGGGTGGTCATATATCACGTCACAAATGTGACACGTCACAGACCCACCTCCGTGTTCGATATAAAATTATGCTTTGTCTGGAAAATACTTCAGTTAGCTATAAAATCGCAAAAAGTCACATTTCGATAACGGTTCGAAAATAATCGGCTCCTGGGATATCCACTTTTTGCATTCGGTAACTTGAAAACTTAGTATTACGGTTACCGTTCATAAATCAACCACAAGAATGTACACAACCACATGAATGTACACATCACAATTTTTTATTATTATTATTAGTCAATAGCGCACCTTACACAACGCCTACTTACGCTAATGTCCCTCCTCTGTTAACAGGTGGCCTTATGGGAATCTGACATCGGGGACGGAGGAAAACGAATTCCGGTAATCAGATAACGAAGCAAACTACCATCAATATGGCATGAAAACTATCTACATAAAGTGTTCATTCTTTTGATTGTTCTGTGGACTATTGCCCGACCGTAATACTAACATTTCAAGTAATTAAACGTGAAAACTAGAAAAGTAAATATCCCAAGACCGCATCTTTGCAAACTATTCTCACTGTGACTGTAAGTTGTTTCCTTCTGAACGTGCACATCGGTATAACAAATTATCGTAATCTCACTCCTAAACAAAACTTATTCGCTCCCTCCCTATTTTTATAGAAAATTAGTTTTAAAAGTTATACCACTTACGATTGGTGCGCTTAATTAAGGAACACCCTACATATGTATACATACCGCACAAGTATTTTTTTAATGAAAGCAAACTCTTTCTTCCTTTTGAAACCAAGCATACAAAAAACGCGCACATGTCACATGTGGTGGGCAATCTGACCTTCGATACATTGAGGTACATCAATAATTATGATTGTATATATAATATATATCCTATCTTATGAAACTATATCGCACATTACAAGTCTCTAGGCTAGTAGTTTGCTATTTTAGCACGACGTTGTACATCGTCCACATATAGGTTTTTCATGGTGGCCTTTTCAACCTAATAATATATTTAATTTATCAGCACAAAAAACATTTAACAACAAATATATATATATATATATATATATATATATATATAAAGAAAAAATATATATATATATGGATAAAGACATGTCTTCAGTTAGAACACAATATCTTATCGATCGTAGTTCTGCACATGCAATTGTATAACCAACAAGGAACAAACGTTTCCTGAGCGAT
Source organism: Dermanyssus gallinae (assembly GCA_003439945.1). Lineage (NCBI taxonomy): Eukaryota > Metazoa > Arthropoda > Arachnida > Mesostigmata > Dermanyssidae > Dermanyssus > Dermanyssus gallinae. The sequence continues at coordinate 21,061 of QVRM01001717.1, forward strand.
ACTATTTACTTAAGAATTCCAGTGCACGTATGAGCGCGTCAGTTTACGCTATGCCACATTGCGTAGTTCGTATAGATGGGAAGAAACTAAGCGTTGCTGCATTAAGAACGACTCAATGTTGGTATTCCGAGAAAAAAAATCGAGGAAATTATGACCCTTTGGTGGAGAAACCGAAACACATGAACGATATGGCAAAGAAGTTCTAGATAAACCGGTGACTACGTCAATCGAAGAAAACAGAGTTTGTTTAGCTGCTACTTTTTTCGATATAGTCGTCTCTAATTGTAAAGCTGGACAATATTTTTAAGACGGTCTAGAGTTGCATTACATCAACACATACTACTAATATATAATAAACTTCTAAAACGCTGTATCTGTATAAACAGTGGCTTTCTGAGAAACATTATAACAATACTAAGGTCTATTTTGTCTTGAATAGGAAGTCCAGCCCGGTGGCGTGGGGGGTGCATTCGTCTGCGCCTCGCGGCCGGAGGAGACACATTTAAGCAAACGGTGGGGTTCAAGCTCTACCGTTGCACATTTGTATTTATCGGGGTCCGTCTATGAAGCAATGCGAAAAGCAGTCCCATGGACATTAAATCTTGTCTGAGAGTCAGACTAGAAAGTTTTTTTTACTTGAACAGGAAAGATGCATTTATTTAATAAAAACGAATACATGTGGCAAAGTGTAATTAATTGATTCAATAAGAATGTCGTTTCGTGTGTATAAACCTCTTAATAAGACACTGGTTTACATATAATATTTTAGCTTAAGAGCATAAGATAACACATGGTGAAATCGTGATGTTTCGGAAAACTATATTCAATTAAATTTAGATTTAGATACATTTCGATTATTGGGTTAAGTTATTATTAACAACAAGTTGCTAATTTGTTGCAATATCATTGTTAACTTGTCGAGAAGAAGTTTGTTATTATCAACAAGTACACGTATATTTGCGTTTGGCTTTTGACAATACAATTTACAACGCGATTTATCAAAAACATGGAACATTTACAATCGTGCTAGCCATTATGGTGTTATTATCGCTCTTCTTTTCTGCCGCGCAATCCGCTTCCCAGGCTACGGGTCACGCGCCACGAAATAACAGAATTTACGATTTGTTTTTCGATATATGCAACGATGCTCCTGTCTGCATACTTCTGAGGTTGTTAGTACGCACGCAAAAATAGTTTAATGTATTTTTCGAATTCCGATTCGAATTCGAACGCACTTATTCATTTGAAAATCCGGCTTTGAGCGTACGTTTACAATGGGTTCTAGGGTAAAGGCTAATCGTTCAGTATTACACTTTTTTTAATAGGGATAAATATTGGTAAAATGTATGATGCATACCATGCAAGGCCACAATAGAGTGAGACTCACAGACCTACTAGGATCCAGTCGTTCTCTTTGTCCCTTATCGGGCGTGGTCGCAGTACTGTCGAGAGTATTGTCGAGATTACTTCACCTGACCACTTTAACTTGCCATTAAAGCTGCTCAATTTTGTGAGGCAGTCAGATTCGCCTCTGAAACAAATTCTGCGAAGCTTCTCACCATAGATCAGAACTCAAGATTCTTGAGGAGTGCCTCTATAGGGCTTGGTGTGTCACGAGACTTCCCAGCCTCGGGTTCCGAGACGGTAGCTCTCGCTCAGTATTAAGAAAGAAACAGCGTTCGTAGCAATGCCCTTCAGCATTTTTAGTGCGGTATATGTATCGCTGAAAGCTAGTAGGTGAGCGAGCCGTGTTTAAGTAAATATTACGCTATCAAGCCATCCGGTGACTGAACACGCTCAATTGCTTCTACATGTTTATTCAGACTCGCTAAACCTCGCAACAGAACGTACATCTTGGTATGACGAGGCTTGTATGCAACTTTAAATAAAATCTTGATTTTTTTAGGCAAAAGTAACGAAATGGAGTTTTGCAAATAAGACCGGCAGAGTGTTTATTCTTAGTATAAGCTAAGCAGATCGCATAATCTGAGTAATTTATACATCGCATGTCGTTGTCGGTACACCATTCTGATGAAGCACCGTCGGTGGCATTCTATAAAGTATGTCTTCCCACATCCGTTCTTGTATGGCTATATAATTTAATATCGTCAGTATATAATTTATGCTTGCAATTGTTTGTGCTGAGACGTTTTTGTTGGCCAGTCTAAATGCATAAATCAAATGAAGCCTTAGACAAAAGTCCTGCAGGACACCAGGCTAAGGCTATTATTTACTCTGACACAAAAACTTTTATAGCTTAAATAACTTAAGATCCATTCAACTGCATGCTTATCTAGATATAATAACCTACGTTGATAAGTTGAAGTAAGAGCCTCGAGTCGGTTGTCCTGTCGAATGCTTTCGAGAAGTCGAAGGAATTCACTTTCACTGACACCACTCACGTTCTACAGTTCTTCTGTAAAGCTCGCAGTGGTCCGGCGTTGGAGCGCGTTTACCGACGAAAGTCAAGTGGCAACGGTTGGCTAGCGAGGTAATGGTTGGTATCTTCTTCAGGGGTGAAATTGCAGCGACCGTCAGAAGGTGCTGTAAAGACGAGCAATTGGTGTAGTGCAGAATGTCTATCAAGAGTTGTCACTGAGCTTGCTCACCAGGAAGAACTCTAGAGCATCTCCTAGGTGATGGTTTTCCACCATGGTAGCGCACCATTCCACCGGACTGAGAATAGTGTGTTTTTTATGTCACATCTAGGGTTACGTTAGAGTGGCGTCTAGCTTATTCACCCAACTTAGTACCGTGCAGTTTTTTTGTTAGAAGTGTGTTTGGATTGGATGAAACACATGTAATAGTAGGTCCCAACTATATATAGATATATTAGCGTGCATGTTCGGTAGCACAAATTGAATGGCCAGCCGCCATCAGTGCTGAAGTTTTCTTATAGATTTATATACATAGCATCACGCTGTTTCCACTTTAGCAATGACAAGTACGATAAAAGTAATACCACACTTAAAATAGCTTAGGATATAAACATGTAATGCGCTGTTTAAAGCATACAACTGCATAGAATTCTACTATGCAGTTATAAATGGTGTTTAGCACTTACGAAGGGGTAGTGCAGTATGTAATATCATCCTGAGTCAGCTGAGAGTGCCATTTTATATAACGGATTCCGATAGGCCGAATAGGCCGCACCGCCGATCAAAATTGCTAGAATCCGATTAAGGTTACCCAACAGTAAGGTACGACTCAAACAGCTGCGAGCGAATAGTTGTTTACGTCTCTCCACAATGTCTGCATACTGCGTTTCGTAACGGTAGCTCCAGACTGCTTTGTTCCCAATTTCCTACGCAGGCAGGTACATATATTTCTATATGTCTGCGTCAATGTGCACGTGTCTACACTCTCATAGCCTCTCTTAAGGCTAGAGTAAAATGCAATTCTGTGAGAACCTGCGTTGCCCCCGCTGTTGCCAAAGCTATGTGTATCCTTGCTTTTCAGCTGTAGACCTGCGTCAATCATATATGCATTGTGTAGGTAAGCTATCATGCTATGCCCGTGGCGCCAGTGCGTAAATGCACTTACCCTTCTTCACAAAAAAATAATATATTAAACCTATATTAAACCTAAAAAGGGGTTTAACATAAATTACCTATTAGGCGATGCTGCAAGGTGATTTATTTCATTTAAGAATGTAGTAACAGAACCGCTTGTAATATTAAACAGCGGCAACTTTGGCCACACCTACGATGACATTACGTGGTCATATAAATCATGCTAAACTGATTTGGCTTTTTGTCCAATATAAAAGTTAAATTGGACATTTAAGTTGGCTTTCTAAATATACATTATTTTATCTTCATATTTATACTATGCCATTCAGGTCCATTTACTTAAACATAAAACTGAGCATTTTTATATATACCGTTTCAGCTAGTTAACTGAGGCTGCCCGACGCGCGGATCATATACAAGTTATGTAAAGTATAACTTGCTGCAGAATTTTACATCAGCACGTCCTTTTGGGCTCATGGAAACCCAGACGTTTGCATTCCTTGTCGTAGAAACCCGTGCATGGCATTTGTTACAACTATATGACGCAGGGTTTGATGCGGGGCCATTAAACAATGCCGTGCTAAAACCTAAGGTTAGCTTTTTGCGGGTTCTGTAGATTGAAATCTCCTAACACCTCGCACTGCAAACTGACTTACACCTGACGTCGTGACAGCGTTCCCCAGCAGACGTTTTTTTTACCTCTATTCTTGCAACACGATAACAGCGTGCGCAATGCTGTTTAGAAGTTAGGCCAAACATTTTGCTAAGGAAGCCCAGGTAGATCGGAGACCAGCACAGACAGTTAAAGGGAACTTATGTAGTCTGGGTAATTTATTCTTACTTACACAATGGCTCGGAGGAACTAAGAATCTTACTGATCTAATGCTGTGTCTTATATGTCTTTCTAAAAATACAGATACAGTTTTGACTGCTTGTGCGTACATAAATGGAAAATGTAGCGTATTATGCATAAATGCCGTCTCATGGAGGTGTACGTGTGTTCGATTTTAAACAAGTTGAAGTTAATCGCTCATTCATTCTTATCGCTTATATTAATAAAACAACTGGTTTGCTCTCAGATTTGAACAAACATATCTGTCAAATGTGTTTCTTAATGTGACTCATAGTAGAACTTACTGTGGCTTCGAACCTAAACCCACGAAGCTGAGCCGATTGGTATTATGCAAGGTGCAGATCGAAGGAACCAGACAGCTCTCATAATCAGCATAACCGTTTAAGGAGGTTATGCCGTGTTTTCAGTAGGAAATAAAAAGCATCGCTCCTGACAAACTTCTGCCAAAAATTTAGACGACGGCAACTCAAGTAGAAAAAAAATTAATCTCCTCTACTAGGACGACGTGCCTTTTAAATCAGATCCTGCTAAGATTTAAAAACGAACATTTAAGAGTGGGAACTTATTAAGTGTCTGCCAGTGGCCCGGGCATAGCATTATCACACGCCTATTCAGACCTTGCAAAAACCTTGAGCTAAGCGTAGTGGAGTTGACTAATCATTAGCGAGAAATTGTCAAAAGGCTAGAATGATTATCTCGGTAATTAAGTAATCGCGTGTGATGTCTAGAATGCTTGCGTTTTGCTGCAGACCAGAAAGGCAACCCATATATATATATATTATATATATATATATATATATATATATATATTATATATATATATATATATATATATATACAGGGTGTTTCAGGAATATTTGAAGCGCGATGTGTGGAATTGTAGAGCTCGTTAAAACAGATGTTTTTTTTCCAATGGTCTCTGAGAAGTCTTGTTTCGGAGTGAGAGTGAAATCACTACAATTTGTGACACTGGTGTTTTTGCCCGACATAGGAGCACAAAATGTGATGTTGCGAGTCCTCCTAGACAGAAACTAAGCACACCGTCGTGTTTGTGATAAATTCTGCTCCATCTGAAGAATATGCAAGGCCGGTCAGAAGACGCGACATGGTCGCTTAGAAGAGAATTCGCCAAAAATGAAGTTCTTTATTAGCGTTCACGCCAATACTTCAGAATCATAACCCTACAACCACTCACAATGCTCAAAACGGACATATTCAGCGATCATTTTCGTACCAAACATGTGTCAATGCGAGCTGTGAATGCGGAGTAATTACGATTTCTCGGAGGGCATGTCCAGATTAAGTGCATGTAAGTGTAGTAGTAATACGTGTAGGTGGACGCTTTATTGCAAGTTATAAAAAAAATATTAAATAAAAGTGGAGAATCTCCGAGAGATACGCCGTTGTCCAAGCGGAAGAAAATAAACATGTTTGTCTGCCGAGATTTGTTAGCACAACATGCCGAATAGTTAGCATAAAAAGCCGAACTGTCAAAAAAAGGATCCAATTAATTGTCTAGAACATTGCGGGAGTGGTGTTATGCTTACAAATAATCGTGGCTAACATCGTATATTCATGTATATAGAAACTAAAAACGATGTCAAACACAATAGTATATTTTCACATACATGTAAACACAACATTACTATGCGGTGTTCATGCAACTAATTCGAATAATTTTTTGATAGTTTGACTCCTTACGGTAACCATTCAGCATATCTTTCTGCAAGCAAGCACGTGTACGCCGCTTTAACCGGCACTTCTGCCCGGAAATTTCAGTTTTTAATTAATATTTTACTATGCTTTGAAATGTATGCCCCGCACGCATGGAATTGCCCGTCTGATAGACAAATGGCCAGATGAGCACAGGCGAATCCTAATCGCTTGCTGTAGCCTCTGTGATGCTTAACAGGTACTATTAGTTAGATAACAAGGTGATGTCGTGTGCTGCCACCGCGCGTATGTGACTCCCTAGTGAATGCCGCATCCACTTATTGTATAACAAATTGCGTACTCTGATAGTACATGCGCCTTCTAAATATATATAATTGCAGTGTACAAAATAAGAGAAGATGGAAAAATCAAATAGCCAGATTACAAAAACACGGTTGGCGGGGCATGGCGTCATACGTGGGCATGTACGCCGACGGTTGGCCTCATCCTCATTCTATGCCTCGGAGTATGTAGTGGATGAGAAGCAGGGGGTAATATCCTCCGTTACAACTTTGATTGTCGTTCTGTCGGCGAGCTATCCCTATCGATATGTGGCCGTACCGATCTTTGGCAGTACAGATCCGGTTCCTCCAACTGAACAGATTGTCCGCTGCGACAATAACACGACGAACGACGACAACCACGACGACGGCGACGATGGCTTCGGCGACGATGGCTTCAATGTGTACGCCGGCCCACTTCGATCGACGTAGTGCAGCAACGACACGAATCGGCCAGCGACGAGAGCCTCTTCTAGAGCTCTTTCAGAGCTGACAACGACTACAAGCCGTCGAACGAGCCGCCGTGCAGCCACTATTCCACCTTGTGCAAAGTTACGTATAACAAAAAATAAATGGCTTATCCTGCGCTTAGTCTACAAGTAAGGTGGGTGGAAGAGGAATGGGTACTGAGAGAAAAGAAGAGAGCGGCATATGCTGAGAGAGAGAGGAGGGGAGAGAAAGAGAAAGCAAGTTAGCGAGCGATAGAGGGACAGAGGAACAGAGAGTGTTCGGGCCAGTCACTGGGGAATCTGCACACGCTTGCTAAGAAGAAAGCAATATCTCATTGGCGTACTGGGTAGTTCTACGTTTTCCTGTTTCCTACCGCTTTCTCTTTTCTTGCGCTCGCCGGCGGAAGAACTGCAGCAGCAGCAACAGCAGCTCGAGTGTGGACGAGCGGGTGAGCTCCCGACACGGCTCGAGAAACTTGGGGTGGGTTGGTTGGTCCGTCGGTCGGGCTGTGGGCTCCCACAAATACGGGGCCGGCCGCCCTTAAAGACGCTCAAAGCGTTCGTCGTCGTTCAACGCTCTTATATTTCTTGTCGTCTCCTTCTATCGTCGTCGTCGTCGTCCTCCGAGTCGTTGGTAGCGTTTTTTACTCCTGCTACTTTACCTTTTCCATCCGTTCTGTTCATCTCCGACCCATCGGCGGCCCGTCGAAGTACTGCCAACAGACGAGTGATCGCAGTAGTGCAGTGGTGGTGGTAGTAGCCGTAGCCGTAGTAGTAGTAGCAGCAGTAGTGGTAATAGTAGCACTAGTGGGCCGGTGGCGAAGTCGCAGGAGACGCGGCGAGAATTTGCAACCCTCACTTACCGCTTCTGCTGTTCCCCGACTGAAATCCCTGTTTCCCCAGGACGCGCAGGACGGCGGGCACAGGCCCGATCGGGTTGGGCTGGACCGGCTGATTTGGGGTTGGCTCGTCGCAATAAAGTGAGAAGCGGCGGCTCTCTCTCTTCGCTCCTCCACGCTCGGTAAACATACGCTGATACACGCTGCTACGAAACGAAGGCGTCCGTTGCTGCTGGCTACTGCTGGTAGTACCTCTTATGATTTATTGGTCGTCTGCTGGATCAGTCGCTAAGGACCCTAAAAGGGGGCGCGGAGGGGCGAAGACGTAGGGGAAGGGGTAGTAGTCTGACACACATCCGGGAAGACGGGAGGGGGGGGGGGGGGAAGGGGCTCAACAGCGATTCAAGCAAGCCATCATCTATTCAGTCACTTAAACCGACGCCGTTGAACATCTGTGGAACACGTAGCCCACTAACCTCTGAGAGGCTGGTATCGAGGGACTACGAACGCGTAAGTGGATTTAAGTGACGCTGTGTGAAGGGGGAAAAAATCGGCGCTCTATTTGTTTGCGCCCCCCGCCCCTCCCTCCCCCGAACCCCCCGCAAAGTTAAGCCTAGCCTGTCCGCCTTAATTACATAAGGGACGCGTACTGCGTGCCCCGGCTGCCTGTTTACCGTCGGTAGATATCATCGCCTCTGTGTACGCCACCAAGACCAATGCAAGTAATTGAAAACAAAAAGAAAAAAAAACAAAGCTAACGCCGATTAGCGGACACCTGTTAAAACTATGCCTGGTCGATACTACTAGCGTGTGCAGGCGTAATGACTGGAGTGGAGCAAATTTACTGGGCCTCTATTGAACTTAATTTTACAATATTGACATCTAGAAATATGTCAACAGTATGGGTAGATGTCTACACATCTGCAACATATCTTCGACCTCTTACAAAGCGTCACGCCAATAACTTACTCAGCAGGAGCATAAACGTGAAAACAGACGTCCAGTCAAAAAGTTGTGGAGCGCGATGGGTCGAATGACAAAATACAACAAGGATGACGCAATGGGCCATATATGTATATATATGACCCATTGTGTCATTCGTGTTATATAAGCTCGTCTTATCAATTTATTAGCCTGACATACTTCATAATGCTCGTCTTGTAGCGTAGAATATAGCGTTTTTTCATGACGTTCTAGACAATGTCTAGGAATTAAGTTATTTTTACGTCTTAGCAGCGTAAGAGAATATACATTTTTTTGTTTAGCAGCACTAGAGAGCATAGGTTACATACACCAAAATACACAAATGCTGTTTCAAAAACGCGCTAAGGAAAATAATATATTAGCTCATTGTTCAGGGGGGCTAGTGCCGGTCTTAAGTCAACCGTACTGCCAACATAGTAAATCAGATCTTGAAAGCGAATTAAAGTGCCCTATATAGCAATGCTCAGTAGGGCTTGAATGATGCACTGATTATATGGATGCGTAGGTTATATATATATATATATATATATATATATATATATATATATATATATGTTGTCGTTCTAAGCGTCCCTGATGTAAAACGGTAACAGGTGTATTTAAGTGTACATGCCAACCGAATAATAAATTAACCAATCAATAGTAGATTTATTGTGTCGCATCCCAAAATGTAGCTCAAACGTAAAATATAAGCACGTTTTATCGACTATGAGAAGGCACTGGACAAATTGGCTGGCCATATAAATGATTAGATTAGAGGAATAATATCTTTCTTGTAGGCTACGTTTCACCAGACTTCCAATCCAAGTAGGGGGCGCCTGTTGGAATGGGGACGCCTTGATTCCAATTACGGCGGAGAAAAGTCTCGGTGTCTTCAGCTGGGCGTTATCGAAGTGGAGAACCATCGTAGTTTTGTAGCCTATAAAGACGATTTTTTACGGGTTTTACTTTAACAATTTAATGTATTTCACAATTAGTTGCATTTTTCAAGATATATGCAAAACGAGCAACGCTATATGCGTCGCTTGCGTTCATTTCACCTTGAGAGGTAGTGCAAAGACTGCTGAGACGTATGACATTCATTGCGTGGGATTTAGCGCACGTCTGCGAGCAGAACCGGCACTGGTCACATGGCTTGTGAAGGCCTAGAGTAGAGGACAAAGGTGGTCGGAGTCCTGCACACTGTACCTTATGTATAGTGATGGCTAGATCACGCGGCTGCCTCCTAGAAATACCGACAGGTATAGTGCTAAGGTATCAAATATTGGGCCGAGACTATCTGCGAATTGTCGTTAGTTCTGTTTTTTAATTAGTTGCGTTGATTTTGGTTTCACAGATGCGGTGATGCCTAGCGACGGTAAACAGGTCGCTAGGGCCAAATTGTGCGCCTCTAATTAAGACGAACAGGCTACGCTTTACTTTGGAGGCACTTGAACAAATGGGGCGATCCATTTCTCCTTTTGCTCAGAGTTACTTAATTTTTTTTGTGGTCCTTAGAGACAGGCGCTTACCACGTTAGATTCTACAGAGCAGCTCCGAGGTCGCAATGGGCGCTCACGGTATTTGCAAACATAACGACAACAGCATATCTAAATTCGGCCCGCACGAGACGATTTGCAGGTGACGAGCGCTTAGTGAACCAAAGACAGACGGGCCTTGATTGCGGCCCCCTAGACCACGGAAAGGGTCTAGGGGAGGCGAATGTTGTTGTTTTAGTGGCGTTTTATAAAACGATTGGGTCGAGCCTGGTGCACCTTTCTTTTGCGACTCTGTATTGTTTTGGACGTCTTTTACGGGTTGTCGTACAGATTAAATGTCCAGTTCTTCATTTACTGTACTCTATTCATACACACTCCCTAGGGATGAACTTCAACCCCAATGGTAAATCGAAAATTTTTAAAACTACTGCAGGAAGATCGTGTCATTCGCCAAGTCATCCTTCACTCTCATCATTCAGATGATATTTGCCTTTCGGCGCAGGCATACCATACCATAATTGTACGTGTAGTATGCACTTGATGGAAGTTGTACAAAAGAACATTAACAGCTCATGTTTTGGGTATAGCTAGTGTGTACCGAGATGCCCGTCTCGCGCTTATCGCATCGTTGTCTGTCGGAAGATGAATCAAACATTTCTTAAACGTCAACAAGATGCTAGTTGCCGGGAAATTCGCTTCTGGTCTACTCGTAACTACGCAGGAAAAGTTTCAAGATTTTCTAAAGTTCCTGTGTAAAAGTATACAAAGGTTCATTACAAACGCAGTCAAATAAATAAAAACGAATTGAAATGGCCTCACTTTAAATTACAGTTGCAGTTTAAGTATAGCCGGTCTATATGCGCGTGTGTGTGTATAGGGTATATATATATATATATGCATATATGGGTAGCAGTGATAATCACACGTGCTAATATATCCCCGTCATAGATCAGTCAGTTTGCAGTATCATAAAACATATCGTATTTCGGAGTACTGTCATGACATTAGTACTCAATGTAGAGTACAGTTATCATCAAGTTAATAGTCTTTTCACACGAAAACGCTACTAAATTTAGCTTTGCAAAGAGGCAAACACTTGGCAATATGTCATTACCACCCTATTCGCCAGCAATTCATCTTTGAGTCGAGGAAGATCGCTCCTTTTGGAGAGGTCCGTTCCCTTGCAGTCAGGCCAAAGTTAACGGCCTGCCGGAGAAGGAAACGTTTGTCTACTGTATGTGACTATGCTTGAGAAAATGCGCAAGAAATCCACCACTGCTTTGATTGATTGCCCTAAGCCGGAAAGAAACCAGAATAATGGCACGGCCGCAGAAATACAATACAATCCTGATTGAATTGCACTTTTGATTATAAAACGGGCTATATTGTTGTTTCGCAAACAATTTTAGTTCTCATTTCTTTCATTGCTTTGCAAGTCTTTATGGATACAGGTGCGTCACTTTAGCTTGGTAGACTGGGGTTGAAGGCATAATGACACAAACCCTGCCCGACTCAACGTTACTTGTACCTCAAACATTACGTTAAACAGAGCCGTTTTTAATCAGGCGGCGCAGCTGTCTTGCCAACTTCTTTAAACAAATCGTCACGGATTATGCTTGAGGGCGTGCCTTTCCATCCGACACGCGTTTCAACACTTCTTAGAAAGCGACGCTGCATTCGTTCTAGTAATTCAAGATCATCCAGTTTTGAAGGCTTCCACACCTGGCATTTGCAACACAAAATGAACAAAGCACAAGATTACGGAGGATTAGGAGGGTACGATTTAGTACGATATGATACGAAAAAAAACCTCTGCGCGGAGGACGGCAGGCATCCGAATAGACGGCATATACACCCTTTGAGTAGAGCAAAGCAAAACACTAGTTCGAGATGCCAATCGTTACCAATCCCTAGCCCTTTCTCTGGTCGGTGCGGCGCACTCGACGCAGTCAACTGCGGAGACCAGTAAGCTAAGAAAATACTCATAAATCAGGTATCTCCACGAATTCTGCCCTCTCGCGTTTAAAGCCTCAGGTGCTTCTGGAGCTTGGACCGTAGCGTAGGTAGCTAATCCGCGAATTCGGCATCTTGTTAAACCTGTTACTCAAAGATAGCTGGAGGTCGTTTTTCTTTAAACAGCGTCTGCATTTGACATACAACGTGTGAACAAGGTGTAAATGCCGCCTCCCATCAGAGCAAAAACATTTCTGAAGTGGTCTTCGTCTGGCCTGAACATTTGCCTAAAATCCGCTTTCCCTCTCCCCTCTCGAGTCCTTCATGTCGGCGCACAGCTGTCGTAACAAAACAAACGACGCAAATAAAGAGACAGATGTTAACAGGTGTTAGCCGCAAGTGGAGTTGTTGAACCTTTTTTGATATATCTCGGACACGTAGTTAACTTTAGTTAACCTCGTGCATCTGTCACAAGGAATGAATATTATGACTTACACAAGAGCTCAATAATGATGCTAGTGTAGCACGTCATAATCATTAATTGTAGTTACCTCGTCGGTCGGTAAAATACGTCTTACCTAAAACAAACTCTTAGCCAAGATTTAACGTCCATGGGACAGCTTTGTGCATTGCTTCATAGACGGACCCCCATAAATACAAATGTGCAACGGTGGGGCTCGAACCCGCGCACCTATGTGTCTCCTCCGGTCGCGAGGCGCCGACGCATGCCACCACGCCACCGGGCTCGA
>QVRM01001718.1:0-10000 GCA_003439945.1 Dermanyssus gallinae
CCCCAAAGGCAAATTCATGTTGTTCTGCTCTAGTTTAGGCAGATGCTGTACTATTGGGAATACGGTAGCAACGTCACGGTTAAATAGAAGACTAGTTAGGTTTCACCGCCTTACGAGGGTCGCACGGTATAAGCTAAAGCCCCTTGTTTTGGTCTCTCAGGCAGCCGTCGTTGCTCCCGCCTTGCGTGTTCTCTTTATGTTTATAACCGAGCCTTGTGTAGGTCTCTCTGCGCCCAAAATAGTCCTCCTTGGCTTGCCGTGGCGATGGTATTCTTGCCCTTATTTAGCACAGAAGCTCGAGCACTTTACTGTGCTCGGGGTGGTATTAATGTCAGGACTTATCTCAAGACCGCCTACCGCTCTATCTAAAAGAGATAGATTAGCGCGGCGTGTTGTGTTGGTCTCGCCGATACCGGAAACATCGACAACTGTCAACTCTGGCTGGTGTTTCAGGACCGCTTCATCAATAACCTTGAAGCTTTCAACTTTACGGTTGTCAAGGTTGTGACACAACGGGTCAATGGTGCTGCTCCAATTATGACCTAAATATGTATAGTCTTTACGCGCGTTCGCATCTCTGAGACCAATATTTTCCATCACCTGAAGCAACACCTCGCTTTTATCATCGTTGGACCTACACTCGATTCTGGCATTGAAATCCCCGGCAACAATAGTTAGCATGGTCAGATTTAATCCCTAGAGTCCAAAGCGTATCGTTCCCTGAATCAAGTATGGGTGGGAAACCGAGTACAGCGACGTTTACCTTCGACAAAAACCGTCTAAAAACACAATCGGGCGACTTTATTTGATACCCGACAGCGGCCCAAATCACCACTAAAACCGCCACCTCAGTGACGTTTTGACAAAATTCGTTCTTCCTTGCGGACATCGTGTAAATAATAGTTAAATCGATCCGGTTCACTTTTTTCATCCGAAAAGAGCACTCTGTGTCACTCAGTGGTCTATGACATAGTATCGTGGGCACTCAGTGGTCCATGACATCGTGTCGTAGGCAAAGTCAAGACGAGCTTTCATCGGTCAGCGGTCAATCGTTATTTTTTCTTGTGTTTTTTCTCGTGAGCCACTGTGTCTTCCTAAGGAAGTTTGCACATGTTGCACGTTCGTTTGCACGTCGGCCGCCGCCACAAGTGCCCTCGCCGAGGGCGCAGAGTTCGACGCTTTCTTCAGAATTGTATTTTTACCTAAATTAACAAAGTTATTCACTAGCTGGGGACAACGCCCCAATCGACAGGCAATTCATGATTAGAGAGGCCGATGTCCTTATAAGCCTTGATATGGGTCTTTTCGTCACTCATGAGGCGCCAGCCTGTACCTATCATTTCAACAAAGAAAAAACTTCTAAGCTGTAGAATATTTTGCAGCTATAGAACTATGGATTTAGCTAGACAATATTCCTGACATTTGATCCCCGGGATCGAATATCAGCTGTAGTATCGACTTCCTCTACAAACAAGAGCTGTGTTGTTAGCATGCTATTGCTAATATTTTGCAACAGTGTTTTTTCACACTTTTTTTATTTTTTGTATGAACCGATTGTGAGATTGCAACGAAATTAACACCATACTCGTGTTTCGTCATGTACATCATGCGCTTAATTTCAAGCCATTCAAATAAACCAAACCGAAGTTATCACCAAAGAACATGAGTTGCTAATTTTTTGCAACACACTTTATATATATATATAAACATATAAATGTATATATATATATATATATATATATACATATAAATAAATATATATATATATATATATATATATATATATGTGTGTGTTGCGAGTTCACAATGTAAACCTAAGGCAAGAAACATCTGTAACAAAGAAATGCTGACTTTAGCAGAATTGCAAACTGCTTGCAGGAGGATTGCAAACTATTACAGAAATACAATGAATTCTTACCGCTAGGCACTATCCACGGTCTTGTAAAGCGCTTTTCTCTCATAGGTCATCGTTGCTTGACTAAATTTCAACTTTGACCTCAGTTGCTACCATACGAATGCGATTTGCTTATAATACACAACTAATATCTGTTTCTGTTGAAAGGTGTGTTTCTTTCAATCTTATCTAGCATTTACGGCGACTCAAACGGGCTAGATAGACCAAGAGGGCTTCTGAAGCCTTCCTCTGCTTTATCGGTTGCTGCTTGACCGCGCGTGTGTTTCTCATTTTGGACATCGTCAGAGAAGTAACGGATCATCACCAACAGGTCATCGACTCAACAGCAGCGGCGACAGCGGTGGAACCAGGCAGGATCACGACACTTCATCTGCGAACAAGGATTACCCCATGTCTACCGATCAGAAAGGGAAATCAAGAAAGAGAGGCAGAGTTAGATCGAGAGAGTATCGTCCACATTGCTTTCCGCGGGCCCCAACCACATACAGAGGCATGACGAACTGATCAGACATGTCGAAACAACGCAGAATCAGAGAGAGAGCGCGCAAGAAAGATCGAGATGGAACAGAACAGTCCGGAGCAAACAAAGGAAGATAGTAAGGCCAAAGGACAAGAGAATAGGGCAGTACATGAACGAGGGGAGGTTTCGGGGGGGGGAGGTTTTGGGGAAGGGGAGGTCCTGTTCAGACGAGAGAGAGAGAGATAGAGAGACATCATCGGCCGTCTGCAAAGCAACTTTCAGCGGAAGGAAGGAAGCAATCCACCCAGCGGGCGGTGGCGACTGTGATGTCACCGGTGTCGCCAACGGCGATGGTCTCAGCGGGGCGCGAATTGCCTCTGCTGCTGCTCGCCTTTTTGGCTAGAGGCAAACAACACGGCTCTCTGGCCGAGAAGAAGGCGGCGCCGTACAACGACGCTGGTGGGTCGAGGTAGTCAGTGCGCCTTGCACGGCAAGGCACGGCACGGCGGCGTCGCTGAGCAATCTGCATCGAACTAAGTTGGCTCAGCCAAGAGTAGTATAGTAGTAGTCTGCTGCCGATATGGCTTCTCAGCACGCTAGTCGTCAATGGTCGAAATGGTCGCAAACGAGATTGAAATTAAGAAGGAGATTGTGAAAGAGGGAAATAGAGAGACCGGGGGGACGGGGGACGAAAGAGAAATGAAAAACACAGAGCGGTATTTAAGTAGAAAGAGAAAACAGACAGAGCGTGGCTGGGTAGATATGGGTATAATTGGGATGGGCAGATGACAAGTGGTTTCGGTGGACGAGATGCCGCCGCGTCGCATTTTCGCCGTCCTTATTGTCGTTTCTCATAAAAGTTCGATCTTGGCCAGTTGCATTAACGAACAGACGAACGATCATCGCACTAACTAATTAAAGACCGCGATGTTAGTCGCTTAAAGGAAGCAATTAGTTCAATAAAGTAGTAAGTATTCGCTTTACACATCGGTCGGATGCAGTGACATTTGTACTCAAACGATCAAAGGTTCTCTTACAGGCCGAATTGGTCATCACAATGGTGGCGTTTTTATAAGGTCACATTGGCATTACAGCAAAAAGAAAACCGTTGTATCCCGTATGTGTATACCTCATAATTGAGCATCCATATAACGTTGACACTTATACAGTTGTCAGCTGCTCTCGGCACATTATTCAAGAGAGGCATCTCTTCGCAAGGGCCAGGCGTGTAGACGCATGATACATACTTTGTACACGCCTAAGAGCACACAACAGACGCACTCGGTGTACTCCTCGTAGAGGTTCGTTTTTGACCAGACCAGGTAATGAAAGCCATGAACTATGTATTTGACTACTATGTAAGACGTGGCAATTTTCACTTCATGGGAGATCAGACTAGAGGCGAGAGGCACTGGAAATATCCAGATTTCCAACTTCTCGTCGGGCTTGATTAACTGTATTTGTATATCTATGATTTGCAGATTTAAGTTACAACCTCTATAGACAAGTAAGAGTAAACATAAACATTTTGAAAAGTTTTTAGACACCGACGATGTAACGGGGAACTAAGTTGTACCCGTCAGAAGGGATTCTATGTTCAAGAAGAAGCTTTTTGTAAATATCGTTACATTTTAAATGCTTAAATTTCTAACGACTCTTGGTTATAAGTGCAAATCCTACGTACGTGTGCCAATAAACTGAATTGCACAACCGTCATCGAAAAGGCAGGGCTTAAGCTTCGTGGCGGCATAGTCTATGGGGCTAGTACGCTGGGCCTGTGTATAGGACTAGGGACTGAAAAGTAGGGATCCAAACTGCAGGACTGGAAAATTGCCCTATTGTTCGCGCTTAGCACGGATGATACAATGGCAGGGCCGGCCAGGGTCCATATATCCTGGACCCCGATACTCTCTTTGGAGACGGGTACTAGCGCTTGTTGCAGTGCGCTGGGTAGCAGAGGTGAGTTCAGCAAGCACTCGAGAGCGAACAGTATAAACTTGTTGAGCGTTTGTATAAAAATGTTTATGCATATATATAGAGAAAATATTGTGATTATTTAATAATCAATGACAATACGTTTGCACACTCGGCAGTGCTCGCCTTAATAAAAATGGTGCTAAAAGGGTGTCACGTGAAGTTAAGATCCAGCGCTTCTGTGTCCTTGCTTGTTGGCGATATATAGTCCTACATACTAATTGTTTTTATAGTAATATTAGCATCGACTATGATAGCGTGTTTGAGTCTGCCTCGTTTTTTGCGAGTCTATAGCCTATAGGCAGAGCAAGACTTAGACGCTTGGAAGCTGGTCGAAGCGTTGCCTGGCTTATCGATTGGCCTCTGCGGTGGTTGTAGCCATGACGCGCCCTGTCACAGTTTGCCATTCGTGCGTACCCGCCTATGCCACTGTATATTCAGTCAAGCGCTCTTTTGCTGCTCTCTCAAGCATGCCGCGCGCAAGCAGAGGGCGTTTTATGCAAGTCGAACTTTTGCAGGCGGGTTGTGACAACGGTTAGTTTTCTCCGGCCGACCGTAGCATACTTGGATACGCAAACTAAGTGAGCAAGGCCATACAGACAAACCTTTAGCTCGTTTGTTGTTGTAGCTAGCTGTTTTTGTTGGTGAAGTTTCTGGCGGCAGTTATATTGTCGCTGTAATTGCTCGTATATTTGTTGTTTTTATTGTTGTTGTTGTTGTTGTTGTTTTTTATTAATGTTGTTGTCGTTTTTTAATGTTGTTGCTGTTGTTGCGATTGTGCTGGTGTCGTCGCTTTTGTTGAATTTTCTGCTGTCACTGTTGTTGTTGTTGCGTTTGCTAATTGTTTGTATTATGCTATACATGTCCATTGTAGTCAGTATCGATACCTTCGATGTTCTTATATGTGCGTGTGCGCATAATAACATAGTGACTTTGAATTACTGCAGATCAGATTTTTTACTAAGTTTATGACGATGTGGCTAGATATGGATGCCTGTAAAATATAAGCCTGTCTAAATTGAAGCATATCTGTGCGCTTTAATAGTAGAGTATTCTATATTTAATTTCAAGTTTATTCATTATAACTTAATTCATTTATTTACTTCCACACCATGTTGGGTAAAACAATACCTAATCTATACCTACATACAAACAAACACGTTGGCAACAAATAAGCCGTAACACACACATTTACCACCATAACTTAATAGTATAGTACGATCGTTTACACCTAATTTTGTAAGCTAACAATATACTTGATGTTGATACTTGACTGTAATTGACGATATTCCGGTCCACGAGCTGTTGATTATGTACTAACGTAAGATAATGCATTCGTCACAATATTTACATAGTCACTCGTCAATTTCAAAACAATCCTATTTTAGACATATGAGGTAGTTTTACCATGCTAGGCTGTTCGGTACATTATTGATTTCTTTCTCTCTGTAATGACAATTTCCACTTATTACTGCAGAAAGCACGCCTCTTAACATAAAGACCCATTACAAATGCCATGTTGCGGATTTTCTGAATTCTCTGCAGGTATAAGGTTTGTGTGCTAAACGGTATTTTGATCAGAACTAAGTCCTCTACTTATGTGCGTTCGTGGCATAATACTAGTGAAAGCGTTGCCGATGCGTTCTTTGGCAAGCTCAGCGTAGCTTTATGAAGTAAGATTTTGTATTATCTATGTTTTATTGTTTGACATTGCAAAATATAGAGCAGCTGCGTGAAGACAGTATTTTACTAGAAAAACATTTTCCTAAACAAGTTTAGCGGCGTTTAGCTATATGTCAGTAACGTCCTTTACTATAACTATAGCCGCGGTAGGCTTGCTACGCATTTCGTACAACATGTCTCCTGAATGACTGCCAGGGTTCTCCGTTATTCGTAGATGGCAAACGTAATTGATGAGTTTAATATTTACTCCTCTTATCTTAATGCGCCGGCCATCTGCGATCCGACTCGACTAAATCGAAGTACTTTTGTTTTGGCAATGTTGATTGCCAGTTGATTTTCTTGGCACTAATCTGAGCCTTTGCCAAGCCAGCTATATCCAGTATGCACAAGAAGAAGCGAAGAATATATGTATATATATATATATATATATATATATGTATATATATATATATGTATATATATTATATATATATATATATACATATTATCTATAGAATATATATATATCCTACTATAATATATTATATATATTATATATATTAATCTATATAATCTTATCTCTCTAGTATCTATATATCTTATCTGACTGTACTCTCTAATCCTCTATCTCCTCTATTCTCTATCTATCTCTATATATCATCTCATCTTCTCTCTCGTCTCGTCTATCTCTCTCTCGTCTTCTATCTCTATCTCTCTTCTCCTCGTCTATCTCTCTCTCTATATTCGCTCTTCTCTCTCTCTTCTCTCTCTCTCTCTCTTCTCTCTGTCGTCTCTCTCATCTCTCTCTCTCTCTCTCTTCTACCGTCTCTCTCTATCTAGCACTCTAGTATATAGTATAGTATAATATATATATATATAGTATTGGCGGTCCGCGACAGCTAGTATTAACTTTACTACACATTAAACTTCAAGTATAGTCGGACGATGGCTTTTCAGTGTTTTGACTATTGTCGCAGTGAGCCGAAACGAGATCTCCATGGGAATGACTCCTCGCGTCATTTTTGTCGACTGGCAAAATATTATAAACTAACAAATATTTGCCCTAAGCGTGTCATCCCGAATTGTTTTTTGGCGCTACATAAAACATGCCATATCCATGCTTCCCAGATTGAAATTGCATAGCAAAGTACAGAAGCAAACAACGTATTGTATAGCATGAGGAAATCTTTAGAGGCAACGCCAAGGCACTTTAAGCGTTGCGATCACAATATACTATTTTGGCGCTATATTACTGATGTTTTATGTAAACTTTATGTTCTCATGTAGCAGCAGCGTTCACAACAAGTCACTAAACGTGTTGAAAATTTCAACGAACCTTTCAATTTGGACTAGTGACTTAAATACATTTGATTTTATAGAGAATGGATCATTACTCAACAATCACAGTAGTGTCACCTAGATGTGCATATCCCGTA
This sequence comes from Dermanyssus gallinae, assembly GCA_003439945.1. Taxonomy (NCBI): domain Eukaryota; kingdom Metazoa; phylum Arthropoda; class Arachnida; order Mesostigmata; family Dermanyssidae; genus Dermanyssus; species Dermanyssus gallinae. The sequence continues at coordinate 7,448 of QVRM01001718.1, forward strand.
CCGAAGTTGTTTCACGAGGCTTTTAAAAGTCGGACATTCAGGAAGAGAAGAATGAGGAACATGCATGTTCAATGTCGGATCGTTAAGGTTTCCAATATCGAATTGTCTTCATGAAGTCGCCACGCCCCCAAACTTCACGGTTTGCCTCCTGCATAAGAGTCTATCCGGAAACGTTGAGGAAGAAGAACCGGATCCAATCAACTGTCACATACCTACAGCGGAGATGACCAAGCAATCAAAACAGAATAAGTGACCCAGGCATTTAGTGCTGCTGCGAGATCAACAAATATGCCAAGACATTTCCGTTTCTTTTTCATGGAGTCCGCAACTTTCTGCTATGGATATACAAGAGCTAGTAACACGGTAGAACTTGACCGACAGAATCCAAATTGAGTGGCGGAAACGCGCTGAAACACGGCGTAGGAAACACGCCTGACTTAAACGATAAGATATGGTGGAATGTTATCTCGTTCGTTTGCATTAAACAAGGTGGCCCCATTGTCTGCAGGCATCAAGGTAGGCTAAAAAGTAGGAATTGGCGGCAGCCTAGTAACGTTTCTCTTGTCACATTTATTTTTGTAGGTCGGCCACGATGTCTTCCGACCGGGATGTGCCGCCAAACATGCTGAATAGGAAGAGCTTAGAAAACAAGCGGACTTGCACAGGTATAGTCTCTACTCTATCTGTTCATACTAGAGATGCTGACGGTTCCGGGTCAACTTCAGGACGTGTGCGGTCGCATCGTTAAAGCATCGGATATTTTAGTAAGAGCTGTGTGCTCTCTTTTATAACAGCAATCCTTGGGTACAGCAGACACGGGCAATAGTTTTTTTCTGCAGAATGCCGTAATTTGTTACAGTTGTTGAAAATGTGTTATTATGGAAATTATAAGCCCAATGAGCAACTAACCATCCCCAGAGAGAACGGTTCCATTAAAAACAAATATTACGTAGATTGCGTAGAGCTGGTCAAAACAAATATTACGTAGATTGGTTTTGAATTGTGTTTGATGCAGGCCGCGTGAGTATCAGTCCCTCTGCATTCCCGAAACCTGTAAAAAAAAGTCTGGTGAGAATGAAGCAAAACGAGTAGTTTGTAGTAATCAAACACTTTTTCTTCAAAGGCGCAATTTTCACGAAAATAAAAGCCAACTAACACGCAATTTGCGGAGCCAATTCACCAGCATACAGTGCCATTGATAAGTGGACTACCTCATTTAAAGTAGCTACGATGAAAACCGAAGATGAACACTAAAAGGTTAAGATGCGAAAACTGTGCTATACGTTTACAAACCTGTAATGGCTGACCGCCAACTGAAGCAGTGCAAAAGAGGTCGTTGGCATTATCCATAGTGCAGTACATCAAATTTTGTATTTTTACATTTGTGTATACGACATACAAGCAAAACGGCTACTGCACGCTGAGCTAAAGCTGATGCTCGTGAAAAAAAAACTGTGCAAAAACGGACACTCGGTTTCGAAAGCGGTTTGGAAATGTTTAAACTAAAATCCGCAGCACTTTGGGCTGAGAAATAACCGCTGACGAGACCTGGGCCCACTGCGTCACTGTTCAGAATGATAATAAAAATCGAACGTACGCGGCAAAAGGTCTCTCACCAGGTTAAAAAGCACAACGCTTTTCTGGGAGGCAAAAGGTACTTTGCTAGTTGACGACCTATTTCCACATGTCTGAAAAATTGCTGGAGAATTTTTTTACCCACCTAGTATATGATGTGTATATATATATATATATATATATATATATATATATATATATATATATATATCTATATATATATTATATATATATACTCGTAAATAGCCAGTACTTTTTTGGACTAATTAGTGAGCGTATCGTAGCGCTACGGCACGGGGTACGAAAGAAGACTGTGTGTTGTTGGACTATGACAATCCCTTGTAGCCATGAGTAAGTTACGAAAAAGATAGAACGAAACTTTCAGACTATCGAATATGCCGCATATTTTTTATACCTGACCCCGTTTGACATTTCTTTGTATGGAGACTTCAAAATCAATCTCTCCGGCAAGAGATATCAGAGCGACGGTGACGACAAATAGATCTAAATGCTTTAATGCTGATTATTTTGTTTGTGATATTAAAACAATTAGCGATTGTTGGACTCGGTGAGATGAGCTTTGGGAGATTATATTGATTTTTAAAAGGTATACGGTCTTTTTCCGATTATTGATTGTAGTCCATGCTACAAACTTTTTGACCCACCTAATATATATATATATAAATATATATATACTCGCAATTATCCTGATGGTGAACTTTTATTAATTAAAGTAAGATAAACGTTGTGTTGTCGTTGCTATTATTACTATTGTTCTTATTTTTCGAAAGTGGTTGTGTTCGTTGTCTTTATTACCGTTGCTGCTGCTGTTGTTATTGTAGTTCATGTAGTTCATTTGAAAATTCAGCATGTTTACGGCGCCGCTGTACTCCTGCTCCTCTAGGCGGCTGCGCGAGCGGGCTGCAAGCGTTCACCCCAGCGTATTTGCCTGGCTGTACAAAGGTAAACTTCTATTTG
>QVRM01001718.1:15000-40261 GCA_003439945.1 Dermanyssus gallinae
ATTCTCTTTTAAACGACCGTGTCGCATCTTCTGACCGGCCTTATATGCCCTTCGGGAAAAGCACAATTTTCTCAGGAACACGACATATGTTTAGTTTCTGATTAGGGGGACTGATTTTCTCGCAACAGCACATTTTATGCTCCTATGTCGGGCAAAAGCACTAGTGTCACAAATTGTAGTAATTTTGCTCTCACTTCGAAACAAGACTTCTCAGAGACCATGTTCCATTGGAAAAAAATATTTGCTTTAACGAGCTCTACAATTTGTATATTCTATTATAAAAAATTTCTGCAACACCATGTATATATATAAGGGAGGATCAGAAAGTTACAATATTGTCAATCTTAAAAATTAAACCAACATCATCAATGTCTTCCAGCTTGTTTTGGTAGAGGGGTCATCCATCAGCGACACACAGGCTTATCAGTAGCGGCGTTTGCTGTTTGAGTTTGGTTCAATGGCATGAAGAAAACAAGGTTCGGCAATTATCAAAAAGCCGAAAATGCAGACGCAACAAATTTGCAGAAAGTTCTGAGTTAGAAACTAAAACATATTTTTTAAGGTGGTGAAAATGTTGCACACAGTTGTTGTGGTGGTCAAGCAGTATCATGAAACACTGATATCGTACTAAAAAAAATCGCCGATTTACTATCAGAAAGATATTTGAGAAATTGGAGATCTTTTGTAACAGTATTGACGTATATTTTGTGCGCCAGAAGACTGGCAGCGTAATTCAAAATTGTTTACGACATCGGGGACCAAAGCTAAATTCTGTCAGTGGAGCTTACAAGGAGAGATGTCGATTAATGAAAATCTGACAGAGCAAATCCAACACCAAGGTTCGTTTGACTGTTTTTCTCGACTACAAAGTAATCATCTTTCACTCATTTTTGCCACCTGGTTTCACGGTCGATAAAGAACATTACGGAGACTCTGAGAAGATTGCACGAGAACGTCCGGCGCAAGTGGCCTGAACTCTGGGCAAGCAACGTTTGGACTCTCCATCATGACACCGTCACGCACATTGATTTCCAATTATTTGATGACAATTTCGATCTCTATACTTCCACAACCTCTCATTTTACCGGATCTGGTTTTGCGACATTTTCCTGTTCCTACGAACAAAAAATAAAAAAGGAAAACGTTCCGAAACTGAAGAGAAGATAAAGGAAAAAATTGCAAAAGCAACTCAATTGCACTCCAAAAGACGCGGCCCGCTGCAGTGCACTTGTGCGGGCATGTTCATGCCGCAAGGCAGAAATAACTTTAACGAGAACAAAAGCACTTTGGAAGATTAAATAAACATTGTTTTTTTTTAGAAATCTGTATCAGAACCGTTTAATTCGCCTCGAATATAGGCGTGACTCCAAATACCTCTTACGTATGTACACACCTTAACTATTTACTATTATACTTGAACCCCTTCTATTTAAAGTGTTCAAATCGTTAGTGCGCTTTGTAAGGGGCACTGCGTTTGCATGAACTATTCTTCGAATTATGCAAAGGCTATTATTAGTGTTTAAGTCGAAAAGTTTGCCTGGAACACGTTCTTTGAACTATTCATTTTGTGTGTCGAGGAGGAAACTGATATTCTGAGTACTCTAGCTTGCAATAATAATAATAATAATAATGACATGATAATTCATATTAACGGAGATGGGGGAATTATATGCATGAAACGGTAGCCTCCTCTTACTTCATACGTGCCGAACCCAGTCGTGTTCTCCGCACTCATGCGTACAAAAGGAGCTTACCGTGGCAGATACTTACGTCACGGACAGGCGATAAAACCATAACCAGTCACCACCACACTTACCAGTACTATGTACGCCTTCCGTTCAATGGCGAGACTTCGCTGTGAGCATGTTCCAGGTATCACGCAATTAGGTTTCACTTTGTTCATTAAAAGGACGCGACGGGTCGGCAGATTTTGTGTGCTCAAGTTTCTTTTTCTAAGTAAGAAGTACCTTGTTGTTCCAGAATGTGCACACAATGAAAGCTAGGTAGATTTCGTTCAACGAGTAACTGATGACCTAATAACAAGGGTTTAGACTCAAACAATGCAACCACGGACCTAACTATTTATTAGATTGTATAGCTTATGAAATTATATCTAAATCGTCGATTGCAAAGTTTAACTCTTCATTACCGCAAGCGGTCTTTTTGTAATGATGACCCTAATTCGCCCTGCTATCGTGCGAATTATGAAGTCTCGTTTAGTTTAAGCTAATATGATCGTTAAGTGTTCTATTAGAAAATATCTAGAGGTATCAAGCAAACTGTGTGAACAAATTAACAGCAGCATGCAAGTTTTGTTTACAGACTAACATTCTGTCTGTCTCTAAATCAAGGTGGTTCTTATCACAAAATATACACGATTGTTTACTTTTGTTTGCCTTACAGTAACAGTCCCACAGCTAGAGATTAACTGAATTAAAAAGATCTACGACGAAAGTGTTTTTTAAAAAACATCTTTAAAAAATGGTTTGTAAAATGTGCAGTAAATTTGGGTTTCTGATTTGATCGCACGTCAAAATGTATGGATTCTGTGTCAACTACAGCTTGCAAATTGAATGCGCAATCTTGTTGGCATTCGATCTAATAATGTAAGAAAATCGTTACTAAATGCGCAATTTTACTTTTATCTATCATAGTTATACGTATTCGTCTGGATTCGTACAATATATTAAATTAGAATACGCTAATTGAGCCACATGTTTCACTAAGCAATTTGTATTGACGATAATGCATGATAGCATGAACATTAGTGTTCATCGTTCACAAAGGTTTAGGTAAAAGAGTGGCAATTCGATTATTTAAGTTGGTATGAGGACAACAAACGTTTCTTCATTCTACAAGCGCATTATGCGTTGCCACGCGAGTGCTACCCTCACTACTATTTGATTGCTTATTTTGGTGATAATAGTTATTATTATTATTATTATTATTATTATTATTATTATTATTATTATTATTATTATTATTATTATTATTATTATTATTACTATTATTATTATTATTATTATTATTATTTACTTAATACAATTGTGAGGTATGAACGTTTAAATCATGTTTATCCTGCTCTGTTCGCTTTCTGTCAGTTTATGGCGCCTATAATGGAAGCTACGTTCCCTCTACACACGGCCAAAGACATCATCTGTCTCAAAAACATGGCCTCGCGTCGATCGCCCGTAACGTCTTCGATTCGTTTTCCGATGTCTTGCTGTACCTGTGCTGATGGGGCCGAGTGTCTCTAATGTAATGGGTGCAAAGTGGTAGCTTCTAGATAGTTCTAGATACTTCCTCCGTTTTTCAGAATTTGCACGTTCTGCTACCCATCCCGATTCGGCTGCGCTGTGGCGTAAATATGATAACGCCGCCGTGCATGGAACCGTAACATCCCATGCAAGGCATTTTCCGTGGGACCACAGCGGGATGGTGACCCCGTCAGGTCGCAACTCACTGCTGCCATTAAGACCTACTGGTTCGGGCGTAGATGGTATCCCTGCCCTTCTAAGAGCTCTTCTCACTATGGCGTTGAGTTCAGCGTGCCTTGTAAGTCTGCCGGGGCTTTTTAGACAGCTTAACGGGTGTAGACCGTCCGAGTCAACCGGTTGGCCGCATGATAGGCACGTGACGGGCTGGCAGACGGGGGCGCCTATCCTAAAAGCTGACACCATGCGGAAGGGATTTGGATCCAGCATGATGCCAAGCTGACGCGAGGGCAGCGCTTGAAGCCAGCCCCCGCTGAACGGATGTTGAGCCGCTAGAAAGACGGCACGCTCTCTTGCTGATGTAAGGTTATTCATTATATCCCGCGCGGACTTCTTAGTTTTGTACGCGTCAAGAAGTTTTTGACTCACGTGCTCTCTCAGAGGGCCAAGATCGAGTTGACTCCTGATTGTGGCGTCTGCCACCGCGGTTGCCTTTTTCAGTTCAATCTTTGCTTCCTCACCAAGAAGTGATTCTGCCAGGGAGCCAAATTGATTCAGGGATGCAGCATAGCACACTGCAGCAAGATCCGTAGCTCTTCTTATCCCAAGGCTTCCGTTGTCGATGGGGAGGCTAGCTCTCTCCCACATGTTTCCTTCTGAGTTAATGTTAAGTGCCTCGCTTAGAATGCTTCTGGTGGTCTCGTCATAGGCTGCAAGACCCTCCATGTATTTCAGGATCTGACATGTTTGTAGCATGTAGACAAATCTTGGTGAACCAAGACTGTGTCTCCATATACACAGAGCCACCTGCGGGTGCATACTGGCCAGTCGTGGGCGAATTTTGACCAGGGTCTCTCGTTTAGCATCGAGAGCGCGTGGGATTCCTTCGGCCATTACGGGAGAATCTAGAACATCTAGGTTACCCTGAGTTACACAAGATATCCCAGGAAGTGCTTCCATGATTTCTTGCATAGCTTGCGCCTGATCTTGAAGGGTGCCTCCGACAGCTAAAACCTCGCATTTGGCTGCATTGAGAGCCAGTCCTCCTGGTTCCTCAAAGTTCAGTAGTTTGCAGATCTCTCGCCACGACATTTGCGGGACCTCCCAAGACAGCGTCGTCTAGGTACCAGACATTGAAAGGGCTCTGTAGGCTTGATACCAGATCCGAAATGCCGAGGCAGAACAGAGCTGGTCCCAATGGGTCTCCCTGCTGAATGCCAGTTTGTGACTCTATGGTTATATCTGCGTCCCAAGCGAGGATTGAGAAATCTTTATAACTCTGCCATATCATCGGATAGAGTCGTGGGGCTTTTATTTTTACTTCGTCGAAAATTCTGTCCCTTCTTATTGTGCGTTTCGGAAGTCTAGTTTAACTAGTACTTTTGTCGGTCCTTCTGCTTCCAGAAAAGCGCGTGTAGCGTGTACAGTAGCCTCCGCTCCTCCTCTAATGGCAACACCTATTTGATGGGGTGAAACCGCCGCAACAATTGCCCGTTTGTTCATGGCCATCGCAATCTTTAAAGCCGTTCTTCGTAGAGTTCGTCCGCATGCTATGGGCCTAATAGAATTATCTTTCTTTCGGAGGGCAGTTAAACTTGCACCGTAGAAAACGGGTTGGCAGAACGATGGCAAAGCTCCATTTAGCACTCTGGCTATAAAAATGCTTAGCTCGGTTAGTAAGCGCTCCGAAGATGGAATCGTCTGGCTTAGCATGTCTCAAAGATGTCGAGGCCGTAGGCCGTCTAAACCGGCTCCACTTGCAAAGGGGAAAGATCGAATGGTTTCAAAGACGAGAGATCCTTCAACTCTATCTAGGTCTAGTGTGGCAAGCTGTTGCAGAAGATCTAACTGTTCTTGACACCCGGGTGGACTAACTGGGTGTTTGCTCCGTATTTCAGACTCGGTATGTTTATCGTGTGGTGCCAATGTGTCTAAGGACAGTAGCGATCGAGCAGCGGAACGAATATCACCTTCTGTTAATTTCATCTCTGCCTGGCGCACGCTGTGTTGGTCGTTAGTGATATAAAACCTCTTTCCGATTGTGCTGGGTGTGATCGAATCAGGGAGAGTTTGAAGTGTTCGAGAACCTATTTGTGCTACATTACTTTTAATATTTTTGTTAGTGTTTTTTCCTGAATTTTTTGGCGAGGCAGTGTAAACATCAAGGACGGAAGCATCATAAGATTATTCCAACTTTCAAGGTCGAGCGTTGTGTTAAAATTGCTAAATGCTGTCGTGTATGCTATAGCACAGGTTTCTCTAGCCCCACGGGGTATGATTCTGGCTAGTCTCAAATTTCTGCGGACATGTGATAGGACTTGTAGTAGAACTTTGCGTCAGGTTGCGTATCGGTGTTTGATGTGTTGGCTATGTCATTGCTCGGGCCCGGATTGTGATTCGTACGGAGGCTTCGACAAGGAGCCAGAGGGTGTTTACGTGTTATGTGCATTTTTAAGCCCTTAGAAGATCGTACAGCTTGACCACAGTAGTTGCAAACATATGGTGTCTGGGAAAGGGGTAAAGCCATTTCCGAGTCGTTTTCGGTGGCGTCTCGAGGGTTCTGATATTGTTGGCTAGTCATTTAAAGTTGGTTTCGCGGGACTCTGATCAACCGTTCCGGGCAATGCTGTGGGTCATCAGTACCGTCCAGAACGGTCTTTAAAAAAGCAATCCCAGTCTCGGATTCGAGATATGCCAAGACAGTCTTGAAAACTGGATTATGATCTAGCCAATTGGAGAGCATAGGTTTAATTTTCTTCCATATTTTTAGAATTGCAATGACAACATGTGAAGAGTCATTTGATGATCTGTTGTTTTTCCTTGCCCGTGACTTTATTATTGTCTTTTCTGTGCTCTGTTTTTTTGTTGTATCAGACGGTGTTTTACCATCTTTATGTAGAACTTGTGTGGGGGCTTGAACGGTGCTTGGTTTGGCGACATCTCCGTAAGACTTATCTCCCATAACGGGTCGGAGCTGGCGTTCTGTGTCGCTCTGATAAGTGATGGAAAATCGTCTGAGACAGGAAGGCGTCCGGACACTTTTTCGCAGAGCTTTAATCGTTCCGCTTCTTTATATACCTTTCTAACCCCGCAACTGTTATCATTAGATGCGTGAGCACCTCCTTTATTATTATTATTATCATTATGGCAACTCTTGACAGAATCGTTTGGAGCTAAGATCAACTGCGTTCTTCAGACGGAGACTCCGGAACTACAGAGAGGCATCGCCAAGATAATGTTGAGTGGTCACCGACACTCGAGCAATAATAATAATAATAATAGTATAAGCAATATTGTAGATGTTATATAATTAACTTTTTAGTAATTGCGATACATGCACACAGGTTCATTCTAAACCCTTGTGTAAAAAAAATATTATTATCAGTTGTCTGTCGTAACACTCGTCGCTCGAGATAACTTAAGCAATACCTGCTATTCCCCCAACGACTACATTCAGACCCTACATACACGTTGCCAATCATCGCGTAAACTATGCCGTGTGTATTCTTCTTTGGTGACCGGCTTGAGTACGGGGCATATATATATATATATATATATATATATATATCTTACCTGTTGAATATTTTGGCTGAAAATGTTTTATTTAAGTACTTGAAAAGTGGCTCGGAGAGCTCAGTTACCAGCGAGATGTGCATTGACAGCAAGGGAACCTTCCACATTTCCGACTCATTTAGGTGCACGGGTTTGATTGCCACCGTTGCACATTTGTATTTATGAGATCCGTTTTACGAAGCAATGCGGAAGCAAAACCGTGAACGTTTAATGTTGGCTAAGGATCAGCCTAAAAAAAGCTTCAAGATATGTTTTACGAATACGTCTACGCTATATATATAGCGTGTATATATACAACCTATATATATATATATATATATAGCGTAGACGTTCTCGTAATTTTATATCAGACCTTGTGCTGGCTTTGGTTGCTCCTGTCGTCTGTTGTCTATATCTTTCCACTGTTTATCCTGTTTGCTCTTACATTATTGTCATAGCTGATGCGACGTGGTGTGATTTTTCCTTCTTTGTAGAACACGTCGTTTTGAACGTGACGCTGATTACCGTAGCTGTTGTTTCGACGATATATACATATTCATATCCACGTGTATCTAAATGTTGATTTAAGCGCCAGTATCACCTCACTTAGCAAGTGTTCGTTTCTGGCTTACATGTGCCTCATTGTTCACGCCAGTCGCCAGACATCGCAGTTTACTTTAAGTAGTTGAAGCCGATAATAGGCCGATAATAGCTTATGTTACATCTACGGCTAAAAAGTAACGAAATTAAGTAGAATATAGATCCTTAGTGCAGTTGGAAGAAAAGTGGTCAAATCTGATATAATAAATATTGTGGGCGCATGTTCCACGAAGCAACCTACATGTCAAGGATAAGAAAGGAGTGTACAATATGTCTGTCAGTGTGAGCATTCCAAGGCTAACAGCTTAACTCTGGATGATTTAAGTCAGCTATCAAAATGCATTGCGTAGAACTGCGAAAAATACACACGTTTCATACCAGGGGCGGTGGACCGGAATTCTTGTGAGACTGCCCAGGTTTAATGTGAAGGCAACAAACCTGCTTTTGGCGAACATCATACTGAACACCACGAGTGAAGACAGCAAAGATACAACTAGCAGAAACAGTCATGTTGATAGCAACAACCACACAAACAGAAAAGACGACCACAACAACGACGAAAATACAAAAACAGTGGCAGCAACAACAACAATAACAACAACAAAAACAGTAGCAGCAACAACAAGAACAAAAACAGTGGCAGCAACAACACTAACAACAGCAAAAGTCATAATTGTTGTCAGTCGTCAGACGCAACGAAGCGTCCTCTCACAAAACGGCTTTGCGCGAAACTGCCGACGAAAAAGCGCGAGAGAACGCGAACGCAAGCGAGAGGAGAGCTTTCTGTGGCTGCTGGTAAACGACGACGGACCGCTTCAGGTAATGCAGGATTACCCTGAATAGCGAATAAGGTTCCACCATGTCCAACCAGGTTCCGGGAAACGACCTGGCTGCTACGTTGGCGATATAGGCCGAAAGAGCGGACACGATACGCCCTGAACGGAACACGGCGAATGGCTGCGTGGGTGCCCGGCTGGCCGGCCGGTATAACGTCACATCGATGTTACAGCCCACCGTCCGTTGCTGCCATCTTAAAGGCAGGCTGTCGTAACTGGGGATCACAGCGAATTGCTCTGGCATCGTCATCATCATCATCATCATTATCATCATCATGTGACCAAAACGAAGCCCCCGCAAACGGCTCCCGGCCACTATACATTTGGCCGGGCATTCAGGCAACATTCAGGCAGCTGCAGCAAGCCTGCACGTTTTCCGGAGGCTGTGCTCTCTAAAAGAGCCAAGCGATGTAGGTAAGCGTCGGCGCAGTTACGTAGTTAGCAGCTCAATTCGGAAAGTTCGACCGCTTTTAGAAGGGATGTGAGAAAAAAAAGTATATATATATATATATATATATATATATATATATATATTTTTTTTTTTTTTTTTTTATTTATATACAGTACAGCGTATCACACACGCTACACAAGACAGCAGTAATGACCACAACGTTGATCGGCGCTGCCCGGCTTGTCGAAGTTGCTGATTAATCTAGACTCACAGCGCCATACTAGGTAACGTAAACGTCGTCGTCTATTAAAGCCGCGCTTATGTAAGTTAGTTCACTTAACAGCACCACGTTTGCTTCACAGCACTAATGGTGCATATCGTTACTGGGACACCAACATTTTTCGAAAGATGATAGAAAGGGAGAGAGAGAGAAAAGATAGAAAACACTTCTGAACGTTTAGATGCAAGAGCAGTATGCATTTACTATAGATCGCTTCTGGCATTCGAGTCGTGCGGCCACGTCGTGTTTTCTCCGTGAGCTGAAAGGTGCGGGAACCTGAGGCCCTTAGCGGGCTGACCAATCGCACCTGGAAGTTAAACCGGTGAAGAATCCGGCGTGACATTTAACAACTGCAAAAGACACCGTGAAACTGTTTTTTGACGCAAAGTTTACGCAGCGAGATCGAGCGTTCGATTTCGAACGTTTGAGAACGACCGGCGCTACCGGCTCGCTTGTTTACAAGTAGTGGCATTAGCTGACTAGCGCAGTTAGGCCAGTGTATATATTTCTGTATATATACCCTGCAAGTGTACATAGTTCGTGCTGCCGCGGTGCTTTCGTGTATATAACGCGCTCGAAGTGTATATACTAGTGTGTATATTTGCCACACACCACAAGCAGTGGCTAGAGGTGGTAGTAGACACTGTGCGAGTGTAAATAGCCGGCGGTGCAGGGGCAACGCCTCGGGCTTCGATCAAGTAGAACGAAGTTCAAATCCCAGCGGAAATTTTTTTTTTGTTTTTTTTACATTTATTTTTATATTTTTATTTATTTATTTAATCCCTCTTTTTTTAATTAAATTTATTTTATTTGTTTATTTACTTCGGCGATGTTCCGTTCGCCCCCAAAGGACCATGATAAGCCCGGGCGCGTGGCCCCCCAAACTATGGCCGAAGAGGAGGATGGCGGGCCCTCAACGGCACTCCCTGGTGGCCTTTCCGACGTCGCGGAACTTTTTTTTTTCTTTTTTTTTTATCCTGAGGTTGAAGGTAAATCTTGCATAAGACACCGGGCGATACGTTGGGTATTCGCCGCGGTAGAGTCAGATTCTTACTGACTAAACCCCCAACCGGTAAGTATCTTGGGGATGCCATTCCGTACTAAAGTTGAATATTACTTCGAATAGCACCCTTGCAGGGACCAGCAGTCGGCGCTTATCGCCAACCTTGTCTTATCCCGCGGTTAGTCCTCAGGTTTGCTGGGCCGCCGTGGCGGCCAGCCGGGCGACCCTTGCCCGCTCCAGGTGGTCCTTGCGTTTCAGCAGCTCTTCCGCAAGCTGGGCTCCTTTGTGCCAGTGCTCCTCCGACGCGCAGATATACCTGACGAGGCCTCTCATTCCGTGTGCGCCGAGCTCTCGGGCTAGTTGTTGATCCATCCGCTCCGCTCGGACGTCCTGCAGCGCACTGCATAGTAGCAGGGTGTGCAGTGGGGAGTCCACGTCGCAGGCGGGGCACAGTGTACAGCTTTCAGCAATATCCTTAAACCTGGCCAGGTACTGTTTGAAGTCGCCGTGGCCAGTCAGGAACTGCGTCATAAAGTACGTCGTGCCGCCACCTGGTCTGTTGATCCATTCTCCTATGTCCGGAATGATTTCGCGTGTGGAGGCGCCGGGTCGGTTTCCGACTACCGTGTCCCACCGGGCCTGCCACGCGAGCAATATTTCGGCCTTCTGCTGCTCTGCGGCGAGTGTCGGGTCCGCCCATTTCCTTCTCCTCTCCTCGGCCTTGAGGTCCCACGGGGTTGTGCCCGCAAGGACACACGCCGCCTCTCCGTTAACGTCCCGGTAGGCCTGGACCGTCCGGAGAGCAAGTATGAGCTGGGCCTTCATCATCGTGTTTCTATTGCACTCGGTCAGGAGCGTAGATTCCGCCCAGACCGGTGCTCCAAAAAGCATGATTGATTCGCCGACGCTTGCCAGCAGGCGGCGTTTGCCCTCCTTGGGTCCTCGGATGTTAGGCATGATCCTGGCTAGCTGTCCGGCAGCCTTTGTCGTTTTCGCCGCCGCGATCCGTATATGAGGCGACCCTCGCAGTCCACGGTCTAGGTGCATGCCAAGGTATCGTACAACTTTGGACGTCTTTATCGCCGTACCATCATGACGTCGCGGAACTGACAAGAGAGCTCTGCGCCTATGTCAGCGGACGCAAAACTCTAGATACGGCCGTGAAGATTCTGGCGGAGCAACTCCGGGCGACTGTAAAGAGGGCTCAAGTGGTACTTAACAGGCCAGAAGGAGCGGACGCAGGCACACAAGCGAAAAGAAACACCCCAGAAGGCTTTGCTCTAGAAAGGCAGGCCGGAAAGATCAATAAAATGATCGAGGGCTGCGACACCGAAGAAGATCTCAAAAGCCTCCTCTCAGAAGACTGGCCTTCAGCTGTCTACACGAGGGTGACAACCCTCGGAGCCAGCATAACAAGGGATAGTCCCCTCCGGGTGCTTGTGGCCAGGGAGGGGGACGCATCCGACAGTGCCACTTGGAGGAACATGGCCTGCCAGTTCCAGGGCATTGCCGGGGAAGCCGAAAGCAAGGCAGACGTGGTACTGTCCCGCCAAATAACGGAGTCGGGAGACGACGGGGAGCCGACTACCAGGGCGCTGGTGGCACTTCGGCTCCCCAAAGACGCGACGCTGCTCCAGCACAAGAATCTCCTGGAGCAAGTACTAATAAAGGCGAAGGCCCGCATGGGCCCAGAAGACCTACCGGCGATCCCTTGCTACATGAGTCGACAAGCTCCTCGAGTGCGAAAGGGGGCTACCGGAACATGGTCGGCGCTCGTGCTGGACCTGAAGCGGGTACGACTGGGATGGCTATCCTGCTCCGTTGTGGAATGGATCACCGTCCCCACGTGCCAGAAGTGCCAGCGAGTAGGGCACACAACCACTTCGTGCACATTTGAAGCGGCAACCTCCAGGCGCTGCCACAAATACAGGGTACTGGGGCACCTGTCAAGGGAATGCTCACTCAAAACGCCAAATGCTACAACTGCGGCGAGGAGGGGCACGCGGCCAACGCCGCTGCTTGCCCTACGTACAGAGCCCAATTTGCAGAGCTTCGCCGCGACGGCAACCAGTCTGGCAACCGAGGCAGGCTGCCGCCCCCCTCGACAGGGTCTGCGCCCGACCAAAGCACGGTGCTCCCCACAGCGGGAGACCACCCCAGAGGCGCTCAGGACCAGAACGGGTTCACCCTGGTAACGCAAAGGAGTCAACCATCTCCTCCTATAGACTCCCGATCCACAAAGCAGTCAAACACGGGCGAATCTTAAACAACGTATATGACAACTACTCTTAATTCCTGGATATATATACATATATATATATATATGTATGTATATATCTATATATATATATATATATATATATATATGTATGTATATATCCATATATATATATATATATATATATATATATCTATATATATATGTATATAATATATAGTATGTATGTTATATCCATCTTCTATATATATATATATATATATAATCCTTCTCTATCTTTCTCTCTATATCCTCTATCCCTATCTTCTATTTTCTCTCTCTCTCTCTCTGCTCATCTCCCTCCCTCTCTCTCCCTCATCTCTTTCTCTCTCTCTCTTTGTCTCTCTTTCTCTCTCTCTCTCTCTACTTTCTCTCTCTCTCTCTATCATCTCTCTCGCTCTCCTCTCTCTCTATCTCTCCCGCTCTTTTCTCTCTCTCTCTCTCTCTCTCTCTCTTCTCTTTTTTTTTTTTTTTTTTTTTTGTGGCGGAGTGCTGCTTTTCCGCACGCTACCGTACGAGGTATTCCCCCCTCTCGAGCAGTGTGGGACTCGACCCTAGCGGTAGGATGTTGGTCCGCCAAGACCCCTACCCACTAAACACTACTCCCCCCTTAAGCTTCACTCTCTAATGGCCCAGATATCCATAGAACAGTACTATGGGCCATTAGGAGAAGTGGCGAGCGCCTACCGGATCATTTGGCCGAGGTCACTCACGGGTTCCCCCACCGGTCCGACGTGCTTGTCCCAACACCTGCGAACCCGTCTGAATACAAGCCACGTCATCTGTTGATGTCGTAAGCGCTATCCATTCTCTTCTGTACTTGCCGAGCTCGGTTTTCTTTTTCATTACTGCAGTTGCCATTTCCTCGCCCATCTTCCATGCTGATGCTGTGCTGCATATGTACTCCACAAACATTTTCATGTTACTTCTTGGCGGGTCCGGTGTTCTGGCTCCTCGTTTTTCTTCTTCTCTGGACCATTTCAATCTTAGCAGCGCTATGGCAGTTGTCCTTGCCGGCTCTAGTCCGTTGCATTTTAGGAGAGTGTGCTCGGGGTCATCGTCGACGCCGTCCGCACAGTGCACGCAGGTTGCCGAGGGAGCTTTGCCAATACGAAAGAGATAACTTTGAAAGTCACCATGGCCAGTGAGACACTGCGTAAGGAAAAAGTTTAGTTCCCCTGCCGGGCGGTCTATCCACTTTTTGATGTCCGGGATGAGCAAGCGAAGTGAATGGCCCGGTGAGCCTATGGGTATGGCGTCCCATTCTTCTTGCCACGCTCTTATCGTCTTTTCCCTCTCAATTTATTTGCTGGACTCACCCCCTGCTTCCCAAATCCTTTTCCTTTCGTTTACTATTAAGTCCCAAGGTGGGGAACCAGCCAGTACCAGGGCTGCGTTTGTGCTAACCGTACGGTAGGCCTGCAGGATTCTAAGCGCCCCTATTCTCTGCGTATTTCTCAGGGCCTTTCTTGCCGTCGTCGTTTTTAGGGTGTTCTGCAGCCAGACTGGCGCCGCGAAAAGTGCAATTGATTCGGTAACCGACATTAATAGTCGTCGCCGACACTCCCGCGGCCCGTATGAATTTGGAAGGATTTTGCCTATAGCGTTAGCCGCTTTAGTTGCCTTAGCCGTGCATTTCCTGATATGACTTGCGCCCCTGAGACCCTTGTCTAGTAGGACACCAAGGTATCTGGCTTCTGTTACTTGCTTGATCTCCTGGCCCCCCACCATCAATTTTATGCTGCCCACTTTTTTTCTTCCTGTCAAGAGAATGGCTTCACTCTTTTCCGGGGCCAGCTGTAGCCCAGCTTTATCCATCCATCTTTTTGTCGACCGGAGAGCCATGTTTGTCTTTAACTCTAGCTCTTCCTCTGTCTTTGCTTGAATAATAACGGCCAAGTCATCCGCGTACGGAATCATCTCTACTCCCTGTGGGAGATCTTTCTATCTTAAGACGTCGTCATATGTTATGTTCCAGAGCAGGGGGCCCAGGATTGATCCTTGCGGAACTCCTGCTGTCATGTCTATCTCCACCGTGCCGTTAAAAACTCTTCTGTCTTCCAAGTATCCCGAGACGGCTCTCACCAGAAACGGAGGGACCGCTTTTCTCACCAGGGTTCCTAAAATCTCTTTCCACGGCAGACTGTTGAAAGCGTTTTTGACATCCAGAAGGACAGCCACAAGAAGTTTCCGTTTATATATTGGAAAACTGTGCAGCAAGTCAGCTTTGGTTGTTATTCGTTGAATTGCTGTGAGAACTGATAGAAGATCATTCTGTTCCGCAAACGTCCTAAGTCTGTGTTCTAAAATTGCTTCATATCCTTTTGCCAGGGTGTTCAAGAGACATATGGGTCTGTACCCTCCGCTACTTTTGGGAATCAAAATCACCTCCGCCCTCTTCCAGTCTTTAGGCATTTTGCCACTTGCCATCGCCTTAGTAAGTACTGTCGCTACCAAATCAGGGTGTTCGTTAAAAAGCATTTTTACCGCCAAAGGCGGAATGCCGTCGGGCCCTGGAGATTTCCCTGGCTTTAGCCTCTCAGCTGCCATTATTACCTCTGCACGCGTGATAGGCGGGAACTCTTCTGGGGTTGTCCCTCTTCTTACGAAAGTCTCTCTGTTAAAATGTGCGTCTTGTGGAAAGAGTTTGTTTAAAATCTGTACGATCTCTGTGTCTGGCATTAAAACTTTTGGGGCCTGCGCGCCTATCCCCCTGATCATTTTGTAGGGTTTTCCCCATGGTTCGTCATTTATGTCATTTACCTTTTGACGCCACCATAGCTTTTTGCTTTCTGCTATTTCGTTCTTTAAAAGCACCCTACATCTTCTATAATTGTCTAAGGCGAGGATCTCGGCCTCCCTGGTCCTATGGCGTGTTTTGAGCTTCCTTTTGGCTTTGTTACAATCTGCCCGTTTCTGCGCTATGACTTTGTTCCACCAATATTTCGGTTGACATGTAGCCCTTCTTGGGTGAGGGGGCTTGGTAGCCCTGGTGCAGGCCCTGATGAGAGTGTCGTGCAGTTCTTCTGGGGTGTGGGGGGAAGCTTTGAGGATTGCCTTCTTGAGCTCTTTCTTGAAGACCTCTTCGTCCTTGATCCTGAAGTACGTTTTGGTTCTTATAGGCAACGTTTTTTGCTGCAGTTCCACCGTGAACTCAATACAATAGTGATCGCTGAGGTTTTCTTCCTCAGTGAGCACGATCCATTCTTTCATTTTGTTAACCATTGTATCGTTGCATAGCGTTAGATCGACCGTTGACTGATGTCCGGCTCTGTGGAAGGTCGGGTCTTTGCCATCGTTTTGTATATACAGGTCCAGGCTGGCTGCCCATTCAATCAAGATTTTCCCTCTCTTGTTCGCTCGCCGCGACCCCCATGTTTCCGACGCCGCATTGAAGTCTCCTGTTACTACTACGCCCTTTCCGTTTGTGGTTTCTTTTATTGATGCGCCGATTTCACTCAGTAGATGTTCGAGTTCGTCCAGGCTGCCGTTGGGGCTGCTGTAACAAGAGTACAGCCTCCACCCTTCTAGCAGTTCCACCCATACAAACCCGTGCCCGCTTCCATGCCTTATGATTTGCATGGAGCCGGTGTTTATGATTACTGCACTTTTAGTTTGATCTGAAAACCACTCGGTTTTGTTTGTTGCCATCGCTTGATTTGGTTCGCTCACCGCTACTAGCTTGGCTCCTCTTCTTAAGGCTATCTCTTCGACCATGGCATGCGCGTATTTACTCCTGTTGCAATTTACTTGTATTATTTTGGTTCTGTTCATTGTTGTTCTGAGGAGTTTGGTCCTTCGTTTTCCAAATGTTGAAAACGGGCCGCCCCTTTGGAGCCTTTTTGTAGCCAGCCATCTGATGTATGCTTGTCTCTTTGAGCTTCCTTCCTCTGTTCCCTGGCCGCTTTTTTCTCTTCCTTTTCTTTTTGCTCCGCTCTTGATTCCCGGGCCTTGGCTTCCCTTTTTTCTGCCTCCGATCTTGCGGCTTGTTTCTTTTCCTTAAGTAGTTTTGCGTACTGCGGGCAAGCCATAGTTCGCGGTTTGTGATCATTCTCATTGCATACGTAGCACGAGGAGTCAGTTTCCTTACATTCCTTTGCTATGTGCCCCTCCTTCCCGCATCTATAACACCTCCTAGCAGTTGCCTCTTCACTTTGGCAGTCTCTTGCCATATGCCCTATTAAGTTGCACCTATAGCATGTTGAGATTTGAAACCACTCTTCAGCCCTGCATAGGCGCCCTGAGATGGTGGTACTTTTTTTGGCAACGAGTCTTTTAGCATCCCGACTGGGCAAAGTTACTAAACATTGCCATGTTCCTCTCTTGTTTCTCTTTGGTGGGTCTACTCGTACCTTCGTTGTTTCATGCAGGTCCAACGAGTTGCGCAATCCCTTCGCTATCTCATCTAGTGGAATGAAAGGGTTAACGTCCCTCAGCACCACAGTTTGAGTTGGACCCGTCGCTTCCCTAATGTCTATTTCCATTCCTGTTCCCTGTCTCAGAGCGTTGGCAAAAGACATGCCGCCTCCGACTCCTTTTTCTGTGATTTTAAGAATTAAGTCTCCTTCTTTATTTTTCTTTACCGGTCCGATCTTTACTTCGGTGTCCTTTCGATTAATGTGAGGAGCAATGTCTTTAATCATGTCTTCCATGGACATGCCTTCTTTTGCTTTTATCCTAATAGAACTCTGACACCCAGTCGTTCGTTCTTTGCTTTTCATTGGCGCTGCCGCGCTCCTTCCGTCTGCCACAAGTTCCGCCACTCCTCCTGTTTTCCTGCAGCAGACTTCCGCTGCTCTCCTGATTGACTGTCCCTCCCAGTCTGGGGAGATGTAAAGTCCCACAGTGGTGTTGTTGCTTGCCGAATGGCATCTTTCTAGGACCTTGTTGAGGTTTGACAGGAACTGTTCCGGAGTATCCTCTGTACTTCCAACACCGATCACAAGTAGTCTTGTGTTGCTGCTGGCTGAAGCAGCAGTGGGCTCCACTGCATCTTCCGTGCCCGCGTCAACTAGTTCCAATTGCTCGCTGCTGCGCAGAACAGCCACCCCACCAATCGGAAGCCGAGTCACGGAGCCGGCGAGTGGGAATTGGTTGCTCATCTGCTTGAGTACGTTTAAGTCCTTCTCTGAACCTTTATTGATGAGCATAGCCCTTGCTTCCCTGTCGGTTGTTATGCTGTCTTTTGTAAGATTTGTGGCCTTGAAGATTTCCTCCGGCCATTCTTCCGCCACCAATCTGGCTGTCTCTTCTAGGGAGGACAATGCTGCAATTTTGGCTTCTATATCTCTTCCCTTCTGTAGGTCCCTATGTTTGTTTTCTGTTTCTTGTTGGCACCTTGAGCACGTTCGTGTCGATCATGTCTTCTCGATTTCGGCCTGTAGTTTGTCTGCTTTTGCTTTCCATTTTACTATCTCTTCATGTGCCTGTGTCGTCTTTTTCTGCCATTCCTCGGCCTCTTTGATTCGGTTGTCTTGGACCGCATTTAGTTCGTCCTTACATTTCTGCAATTGCCTCAAGGTATCGCCTTGCGCCGCCAGCTTATCTTCGACATCGGCCTGCAGCTGCAGGGCTCTACTTTCAAGCCTGGTTATGGCAACTTTAATGTCCCCTTTAGTGGTAACGTGTTTTTCCTTCAGTATTTTGAGCTGCCTCACGACTTCCAGGAGGCTCTTCATAGCTTCATATTCTGTGTCCGGTTTCTCCAGTTGAGTCTTACCTTCAGCTCGTGCTTTCTTAGCCGAGTTGCCAGTCCGTTGATGTTCCTCATCCTTTTTCATCTCTCTCTCTTTCTGCGGTATGTCTTCTGGAGATCCGGCCATCGTCCGCTTTCGCCTGGTGTTCTCGGAGAAGCTGGGGTCGTCTCCTACCTCTTTATCAGTTTCTAATCCCATGCCCGTGAGTTTGTGGGCTTTACCGCCAGATTGTTCATGTGGAGTTGTTTCGATCTCCTCTGATTCATCGCTCTCGTTTGTCTGTTTCTTTATTTTATCTTCTAAAATATCTTTCTTGTCGTCATTTTGACTTTTTTCAGTTGGCCGATCGGGGTCCCTGAGACCCTTGAAGGGGTCCATACCGCCTCCTTCCTTCTTTTGTGTTTTTTTTTTTTTTTTTTTAAATATTATTTAATAACAATAAGAATTATTTATTATTGTTATTAATATTAATATTTTTTTTCTTAGGAATTGTTTATACGTATATGAACTTATACGTACAATATGAGCATTACGCATATGTGTACGCACACCATATGCGCAAGCATTCACACGCAATTATTCATGAGTTTCACGAGTGCAATGACACGTTCGCCCATGTAGCACCACGTCCCGCCAAGTATTTGTGCGCCTACTAATATGTGCACGTGTAGCGCATGTTAGCATATGTATGCGCTGGGTACGGACCTGCACGTCCGCATGTTCATACACGTTGCCTACGTGTTCATGCAACATATACGCTTGAAGAGACTGTATGTAAACGCGCTGGCCATACAGAGCAGGTGATGTTCTAAAAACCGCTGATTCGTTTGATTGATTGTAAACAAGTTGGCGTTCGAGGTACGAGCGAAATGATGACTGTTCGAAATTTTCGCCAAAGTTGACACCGAAATTGACACGCAATTATGTATTGCACAGTACCTGTGAGATATTTAGGGTGTGTGGTGAATTTCTCACTAGATGCGGTTGCTCGAGTGACGTTGAACAGACCGTTTGGGACCTCAGGTTTTCACTTTTATATATGTATATATATATATATATATATATATATATATATACCATTCGCGCAAGCTTGGAGCGAACGGGGGACGGGAAAGGTCTGATCGTCGGAATATTAATAGCTCCGCAGATCTGAGAGTGAATTCTAGCATGGTGGTGTATGTCTTTGAAGAATTCCTGCCTGGTCTCGCGTCGTGTGCGCGACCGCACCCCTGAACGCGACCATGACCAGGGAAGAAAGTCAACTTTCGCGACGCTCGCCTACTACAACCAACTACACTTGAAAAGAAGGAACAGGAACACAGAAAAACAAAGAGCCCGAGCTCAAACAAAGAGCGAAAGCAAAGGACGCAAATTCCGTGGGGTCTGTATGTGGATCGAAGGCTCGGCGAGAGAAACTTCAAAGTATTCTACCCACAGCGTTCTCCGTCTTCATTTCGAAGCCTGCTTGACGACCCACGACGACGACGACGGCTTTCTATTTCCCACTCAAGCGTCGTCCTTCGTGTGCTCTGCCTTAGCTTGCCCACCTGCATTTGGTATGCTCAGATGCCGCAGGCTATCATAGTAGACGCATGTCGAATTTAACGAAAACTATTTGGCGTTTGCGTCTCATCGGCCCGGTCGGATTCCGTTTGTTCCGCAGTTTCGTCAGACGCCAATCTGAACGTGATCCCGAACGGACCCTTATTCCATCGGGTCTGCTGCATCATGCCATCAAGCGGCATCAACCTCCTTAACTACTCGTTATTAAATGTGGTCTGAGAAAACCATTGAAGTTTTTTTGTTTTCCGACTCGCTCCATCTCCTGCAACGTTTATTGAAAAGCGTAAACGAGCATTTTTGTACATGCATCCGTATATATATATATATATATATATAAAGAAAATGTATAGATGACTCTTTATATATATATATATATATATATATATATATATATATATATATATATATATATATATATATAAGAAAATGTATAGATGACTCTTCGTTTGCACAAAGATTCGGCAAGGTCCTGTAATACTAATTTCCAGCCCATTGAAGTGCTATATTGCGTTGGTCTGCTTAAGCGAGGTGGCCATTACTGTCCGCCAGGCCAACATGGGAACACCAACAACTCCATTCGTAGCTAGCGGCCGCTGCTGGCGAAAATAGGACAGAACCGGAGCCGAGAACGGATATCCTCTCCAGAAAGTGCTGCACATTAATTTCCACATTTTTTTGCATACACTTGGGACTCTACGTCGGTCAGGGTCTTCGTCGTTCGAGGCTGTGCAGTCTAACAAATTGGCCGTGTTAAGTAAGTAAGACAGCTCAAAAAGAGAAAGATAGAGGATAAACATTTTTATTCTCACGAGTGGCTCATCAGCATGGCGTTAGAAATCTCAGCAAGACCTCCACGTAGACGGTTGGATGGAGACGTTCTAAAGGGTTTGTTAAAGAGCGTCGACACAGCTCGTTGGGTATCATTGATTCGTGATCACGGTGTTAACATAAAACATAGCTGGCATTATTGTAGGAACTACGACAGTATTTACAATACAGATAAAGGAATAAAAACGTCCACGGAATTGACAAGATAAATCTCGTAACGTAGGCTCTGTGCGGGCGACTCGATGACGCCTGTTATACGGCACCAGTTATAACAGCCCGTTGATACACATACACGTCAGATATGTAACTGATACCGTGCGTATCAGTTACATATTATTCACCTGTTTCAATTGTTAGCCCATGAAACGACATAAACCGTAGTTCAAAGGTTGTTCCAAGACAAGTGCCGACTGTCTAACAGCACGACCTTCAAGTGTCGTGGAAGCTTACAATATTAAAGGCACCATGACATGGTATTTGATGAAACGCAACAACGTTCGCGTTTGTCTATCGATATCCGGAGCGCGTATTTCCGCCTTCCTTCTGGAGACGATCCTGTAATAGAGAGAATCAAAGTTGGTAACACAGCACTAGAGCGGGGGAGGGTAGAGTACTTGTATGTATATTAATATCTAAGCTGAGGGGATAGCTATCGACTTATCTTCTAAATCATACTATTTACACGAATATATAGCAGTAAGTGCGTGTTGGGTAAGAATTAGAGCAAAGGTTTTTGTTGATATTAGCAGCTACGTCTTAACCCCTCTGGCTGGCCGCTGAGGAAATACGCTTGCCATGGCCTATGTTTGATGTAGCAAATACTTACGCACAAAAGGCCTTATATTGTGTACATACCAGAGAACTTTAATGCAGAACGTAGTAGAAAACTGGAAACTCTCGATCGGAGTCTCGCTTCATTCTACCTTAGATGATCGACGGGCGGAGGCATTATGCATCTGTGAATTATCGTATGCGAAAGTGTGGGAAAACTTAAGTGCATTTAGGTAAGTATACGCATCAGCACCATAGGATGCAAGTGTTTCAAATAACTATAAGACTGGGCGAAAAGTGTAACGTAGCTGACGCTAGCATAGTGACGCTTGTGTATGCACCTATTCACGCTTATGTTATAAGCGCTTATTATACGCTTGCAGGGCCTCTTAGCATCACTCAAATAAATAGTGACGACTGACGGGGTATATTGACGCGGTAACATAAATGACACACGAATTAACACGAGGATAGTGATATGACAAATTGAAAAAAAAAATAGAACTATAAAACGAGGCTCAGCCAAGCTATAGCCAAGTTTTCGTCTCGCTATGTTTTGCCTGGTTGGTGATTGGCCTCGGTGTGGCAAATGCGAACCTTTCCTACTAGAGAGCATTCCGCGTCTTACACTTATTGGGGATGCATACTATCACACACTTCAAATATAACGCCTTTAAGAGCAAACCTTGCTTTAGCGGCATCGAGAGTCGGCTGCCTGAGTGCTCCGTGTGGCCGCGCACAGCTGAGCAAGCAACGCTGGCGAATGAGCATCGGGTCGTGTATGATAGCCTATCTGTGCACATACTACATCTATGCAAACATTCACATATAGAGGTGTAGCCGTCTTGGTTTAGGTAAGCAGGTAGGTGAATGCGTACAGATGCCCCTCGGTGTCAGTCTATATCTCCGAGCTACTATTAATATTGCTACGGTTGTTTGTATATCGCCCACACTACGTCAGTCCCGTCTCAATGGGTGAAGCTCTGTAGGTTTTGTGTGGATATCGAAGATTCATCGTCTTCTATTTCGAGACGGTCCCTCGTTCGGTTCTCCCGCTCTGCGACTCACAAATTGTGCTTGCCTGAGTTGGTCGAATAGGCTCGTTGCATTCTCGGGTCTGCTCGCCGCTACCGCTTCAATAACATCGCTATATTTGATTTGTGTATCATAGTGAAATGATTCCGGTGTAAAAACGAATATTCTTGTGCTATTTCACCAGGTGACGCAAGTATTTGGTTCACAACTAATCTGACGGCATGTTTAGATGCGCTTTATATCAGTGTCGGCTACGACCAGAAATGACAATCAGCTAACAGAGGTTCACTCCACGTGCTATTCCCACCGAGCTTGACTAGGGTTCACAGATTCACTACTTTAACCACTTTTATTACTATAGTCATAGACTTCTCTTGTACGTATCGACGGTGTCGCAAATAACTCTGCACAACCTGACTCAGAAGTACATTTTTTTGCATGTTTTTTTTAAATCAAACCTAATGGCAATTGAAAATTAGCTTAATGTATTAGAGCTTGCGTCAGACTGTTTTATACTCTAGTACATATAGGTTATGTTGAACATAATTGCATAGCCGTCGTCCTGCACTTTTCTTCTTTTGTTTATCATGATGCCTAAGACACAGTACGTATCTCCAAACGACTTTTACAGCGCGTTTAGAGCTAGTGCAGTGTGGGGTCCTCCTCTAGCATTTTGGGCCGAGCACATTAGATTTTAGGCTCGCCTCACCCTGTGTTAAAGTGCGGGCTCAGTCTGGGGCCTGAAATGTTACGCAATGGTATTTTGCATGTTTCTCTACGACAGGGCGTACGGTTTAGTCTGGGATTCCGGGGACCGCGTTATTTGAGGGTACAATTTTTGTATTTCCATTTGATATATCTGTGCGTGCAATCGACTACAAGATAGGTGCAACAGAACTACACTTGTCTAGATAAAATTGTATATTCTTATTTTTCGAACACACATATGTTGCACACAAGCTTTATGGCTCCCGGTAGAAGATTTACGGCTTTGCTGCTTCACAACAAACCGCAAAACAACATCAACAACCACAACAACAACAACAACAAATCGTAACATCGATAAGCATTGTAGAGTGAAACAGCGCTGAGAGCTAGGCGAGATGGAAGGAAGCGACATCTCGGCGCTTGTGTTCTCGATTTGATCAAACCAGCGTCTTTGATGCCGCCGAGTAGGTCGATGAGGGGTTTCCGGTCGCCCTACATTGACTGCGTCAAGTGGGGCTGACTTCACGAGGTCTAAACGCGCGGGCCGACGTCGTCGAGACCACGGCTCCTGATAGAGACCGCCTGGTTGCCTGGTCGCCGGGTCCTCTGTAGAGCTTTAGCTAAGAGCTCCGCTTCACTTTACTGCCGTTATTGTTGCTACGTACAGCACGCTGGCGCAGCCGAGTCCAGCCCAGTTGTGGACCTCTTTGCGCACTCACTATCTGGTCGTGTCTGGCCGCCTGCCCGTCTGTCTGTCTGTGTGCTCTCTTGCCTGTAGAGTATCTGCGACCGACTGGTTTAAGAAATGACATTAGCCTGCTCGATAAGTGGCCGAGCGTGCGCGGGCCGCCCCACGGTGCCCTATGCCAGGCCCCACGGTGCCCTATGCCAGGCCCCGCAGTGCCCCATGCCAGGGCCTGCAGGCTCCGGGGGGGGGGGGGCGAGGTGGAGCAAGGTGGGGTGTAGATAGGGCCGTAGCAATAGCGAGCAGCCATGTCGTGAGTGGCCTCTCTCATACTACTCTGCGTACCCGCAACACCTTCGTCAGCCCGCGAGTCCGGTTCCCGCCAGCCGTTTCCGTCTACTACACACTGAACCCGACCAAGCCCAGCTGCAAATTCTATTAGGATAGACAAAGAGCGCTGCCGAGCAAAATCTGATGCAAAGTGCTTGTTCCGTCAGCAGAGTAAGTAGATTGACTGAAAGCTCGCCGAATTTCGCCCATCGGATCGAAAGTTCTGTCGACATTTTTCGACCTCTGTCATCCGTGCATCATCACGCTACATAGGCGACTTTTTTATCAATGTACATATACATATGTATATATATATGTATGCACGCTTCTAGGTGTATATGTATATATGTCGCAGGTAAAGTGCCTGCTCGTGGGGAGTACTTTAAGGCAGTTCTCCTCGGCCCAATTGTATTTAGAATTTACATTTTAGACATCAAAGATGTCATTTATGGGGAGCACAAGCCTTGTGCTGATGTTTCTCCGGCGCAATCGACGAGCAACGTGATCTACAGTAAGCAATTAATCAAGTTTTAACATCTGCAATGCTAACAACATGGCATTTTTACGATTTGAGTGTGTTGCAGTGTAACGGAGATAGCCATAAACAAATTGGCTCGTTCTAATATATATATATATATATATATATATCCGGTTAATTCGTAGGCAGTAGTCTTCTCGTAGAAATGTAAATATTTCTTCTCTGGGTTCCCAAGCTCGTCTTCCTCTCGCCGCTATAGCACGTACTTGCGATAACAGCGCCTCGATAGAGCTTAAAAACAATTTGTCCTCTAACGCAATATCCCCGCCTTTCGGGACACGATTCAGTTATTGACTAGACCTTTGAGGACCTGTTGGCCGCGTTACCCGAAGAAGTCCAAAAAAAGTTGCTTAACTCCCATATGGGCACTCAGTTAGTGCAGTCTAAATATATAAAGTACAGCTGCGCGAAACTCGCTTTAGGCAATAATGGGATCCTACAGTCCATTGGTCCAGTCGAGTTTTTGCTGGACGTAGGTAGACAAGCAACGACCCTGACAGCGCGCCGGGCTATTGACTTTATAGGTAGTCTGCATTTACGTCACGACATGCTGCCCTACGACAAAGCGCTGCCTCTGGGAGCCTTGACTGCCGGCGGCAGGAAGTTACGAGGCGCAAGATGACACTCCCCACACACAACTGCTGAAAACGGTTCATGCCTAAAAGAGAATGGGTCAAGTCGGAACGGCGACGCTCGCTCACAGCTTGTCAGACACAAATTTCACAATAGCTAGAGCGCCGAAGCGCTTAGTTGA
>QVRM01001719.1:0-29169 GCA_003439945.1 Dermanyssus gallinae
CCAGATATCAAGGAATGGATAGAGAGGACTGGGGGGGAGACCTCACCTATCACCTCACCCAAATCCTCACAGGACACGGAAATTTCAACTCGTATTGTCCCGAATTGGAAGGCTTTGTCGCCGATATGCGTATTTGCCAAGAGGCACATGAGGACACTCTAGGTCACACACTGCTACAGTGCTGGGGAGGCTGCGCGGTTAAGGGCAAGCAGACTCGTCCGAGTGAAATGGGCCGGGGGGGAGACCCACACCACGAGGTCAGCGACCCCACCTCGGTCCAGCTTAATAAAGTTACAGAATACATTGTCTCAGTGAGCAGGCCTGGAAACTGGGACCAGCGACGGCAAAAGAAAGTCCTCCATGAGAAACATGCAAAGTGCAAAGAAAGACAGGCACAACTGCGGCCTTCAACCTGAAAGCATCCATAGAGAAGTGCAGCTCGAAGAAAACGGGCTTGCCGGTGTTAGACAAGTGCTGGATCCTCTGGGCGACCCAGCCAATTAATCTGAAAGGGCGCTCGCCACTTCTCCTGATAGTCCATAGTACTGTTTTTTATGAAGATCTGGGCTATCAGAGAGTGAAGCTTAAGGGGGGAGGTGCGTTAGTGGGGTATGGTCTCAACGGAGTAACATCCAACCGTTGGGGTCGAGTCCCACACTGCTAGAGATAGAGACTCGTAGCGATAGTACTAACTGCATTTAATACCTCCTCCACAAAAAAGGGGGACGGAGGATGGTCTAGAATTAAAAACAACCTCTTTAAAAAATGTTATAATCCTAGACTCGAGGGATTGTCGAGTCCAGTCGGCCACCAGAAATGGACGCAAGTTGGCACTTGCGACGAAGTCTTAAAAAGGCGTGCGACTTCAGAATTAACCGATTGTGATATGTGGGGCGCTATAAAGCTCACAAGCTCGTACGACACGTTCAGTTTTAAGTCCTACCATGTAAAGGCTCTACGCGACAAGCACCGACAGGTTTGAGATGAATTGATTCTCCTGCTGAAGCGCCCCCTGCGAATAGCTTATGTATGTAGACGACATATCGTGCAGTGAAAAGCTATTCTAGAAGCTTTGCTGCAAGTCTTAGTTTTGACAGATCAAGGCTGGTTCAAGATTAACTTTCTCGGTCAATAGGTAATAGAACGGAGGCTCTGGGCGATCCATTTGTCCAGGGACTACACAAGGGATCTTTTACCTATAATTATAAAGCGAGCATCATTTGCTTTAAAGAAGAAGTATAACACGGCCCGCACTACCGCATACTTAACCTACATTTCGTAAGATAGCAAAATTTGACTGCCTAGAGGAATATACTAGCTCGGCTTTGCCGAGAATGGCACATAAGTGACGATCCAAGATTTGCGAGCCTACGTTCAGTCGAGATAAGAAGGCATAGTTATAGTCAAACTAGACTTTCAAAACCCTTTTTACTGTGTTTGACGTGGTAGCCTTCTAGGGGCTCTTGCTTGATCTATACGATTACATTATGCAGGCATCCAACTCAACTGCTATTCACGGTAATTCAGTAGAAGTTGATCTGGAAAAAAACCACATCTTCGAGCAGTTTCATCTAGAGGCGCTGGCGCATAGATTTATGCTCTACTAAGTGATTTTGTTAGAAACCCTCTTAGAGGACATCGTTTGTTTTGTTATGATCTGCGTCGGTTTTCGATTTGGAACCCCACTACTATTCGCCGGAAAATGAGAGCAAGTGTGGCGAGGTAGGTCTCACCATTAGGTCGCCATGGCTTATCCTGCATACGCCATGGCTTATCCATCAAACCTAAAGGTACCAATAATAGTCCAATTTCAACCTAAAAGGATGATCTAACACCATTTAATGGTGGGAGGACACTCGTATGAGACGCTAACGGAACTGACACTCTGAAAATCCCACCGGGCAACAATGCAGCAGATGCTAGTCGCTTTTTGGTATGAGCGATTTTATCTCAGACCCGATCCAACGATTACTGCAAATGGCACTGCACATGTGACAGTACGCATTTTAACAGCAACATGATCTGTCGATGTGTGTCCTTATTCTACTCGTAGAAGAGGGAAGCTTTTAGAACATGATTGTTTAGCCGTTGAAGTTGGCGAAAAAAATATTATTCTCAGAATCAATTGCGTCATGATTGTCAATATAAGCCTGCTACGTCTGTGAACATTAAAATTGGCTTAACTTTCTACTGTAGACGGCGTCGCTGAGTAGAGGCCGGAACAGAGTTGTATGGCGTCCTACCTTAGCAAATGCTAATACCGGTAGAGAGTCCACTTTTCAAAGTTTGAAAACTTTTACTATCACGGTTACTAAGCCTCACAGCATGTCCAGTGGGTGGTTGTTATAGTTGTACCCAAGCTGATTTATGACATTTTCCTAGAAAAACTAAACATAATCTGTAAAGTACCACTAAATATAAATCTGAAAACACCACTCTATATAAATTCATAAATCTATTAAATACAGTTTACAATTTAACTAACTAGGTCATAATATGTTACCCTATGATCAGAAGCTATGATCGATCTTTATTGAGTTTGCAACCTTGCTTTCTTGTATTTTTGTAGTAGTACTAATTAAGAAACTCACGTTAGGCCGTGCGTTTGCTTTAGTGGCCCTACCAGTATGTGTAATTAACTATCTAATTATTTTTCCTTTAACTATATAATAATTTCCTTTAATTATATAATATGAAGGCAATTTAGTTCAGAAATATGAAGCACTCTGCGTAGTTTTAACGGCGGTGGTCATGTGGCTTATTGATCTAATGAGCTCATCAGCAGACCGCTCTGGGATATTATTTTACTCAATGTTGACAACTATATTGATCTCCGAACGTGTGGCTGGAACTTGAATCCTGACCTAGCATTGTCCTGCGTCAAGAGGAAGTAATCAGCATTAGCTTCTGTATGGCTCACGATATCCAGTGTTAGAATCTCAATGAATTAATTTTTTTCCGCACTAAACGTTTACCTGAGTTTGGTTTCCTACCTATAGACATCACACCCCAAACCATGGTTGAACCGATATCAGCCTTTCAGACACCTTGTAAAATATCTGTGCGGTCAGCGGGCCTAGCCCTCCCCGTAGAGGGTGTGAGGTTATATGGGCGATAAAACTCGGAGTACTTGTTTAATTTGTTTTACTCGGCAAGGCTGACGAGGTAGCTACAGCGAGATGTGGCCGCGGTTAACAACAAAACGTACAACGAAATGGGTTATGGGACCGTTTCAGGCTAACGGCGGAGCACCTTCAAAGCGATGGACGAGGCCTTTCGGCGGGCGTTCGTCGTCTTTAGATATTCCGCTAGGTTATTAGCCATAACGTACTTAAGTTCCGCTAAGTAAAAACTCCTAACCCAGAAGAGCATGCGATTAGTTGATATAGCTTTATCGGTAAAGGGCTATTTAGAAAGCCTAAAATAAGCTCTTGGTTTAATATTCCCGTGGTATCGACGGCAGCGCTAGAGATGCTTCCTGGAAATAGCTTTAAACATTGTTATCTCTCGATTTACAAGCACATCACCACACTGTAACTACTATGCACCAGCTACAGACTCCGAATTGGCTCTGACCGCTTTATTGACATCCAGTCGAACAATCTTTGACATCTTGTAATCGTATTACTCTAATACCATGTGGCCTATTTCGTATCTTAGCCTATTTGGTGTCGCACGCAAGCTTTTCACATTTAGTGCTTCTAGCATATATTGTGTATCATATTCAATGTCGTCCTTCTAGTAAAAATATAGACGTTGATGGTTTATATATGGATAATCCCAATTCAATGCAATAGTCCAGCGCACCACTTCAAAGTCCAGATTTGCTTATGCCCGTACAGTTATAGAAAGTTCTTAATTGGCTTTTTGGAGGTACAGATTATCCTTCAGAGCATGCTGCCACTTGTTTGCAGTCGCTAAGCAGAGATAGCCATAATCCACTAAACTCCGTTGGCTATTTGTATTGTGTAATCGCGATTTTTTTGGCTTTTGCGTATTGCTGAAATCTGGGTCTAGAAATTGCACTCGTTGTAAATGGCCTCGTTGAAGGCTTGTGAGTTACTGATAATAAAAAACAAAGTTTCGGCCCTATGTTACATATTATGCTAGACACCCAAACTGTTAATATATATATATATATATATTTAAATGTGTGTGTAAATCTAGAAGAAGCGAGAGCGAATACTTGGT
Organism: Dermanyssus gallinae; assembly: GCA_003439945.1. NCBI lineage: Eukaryota > Metazoa > Arthropoda > Arachnida > Mesostigmata > Dermanyssidae > Dermanyssus > Dermanyssus gallinae. The sequence goes on from QVRM01001719.1 coordinate 4,192, forward strand.
GAAAGAGTGTTCCACCGAAGCAATCAGAAAACGGCTGTAATAGCGGCCAGTGGTCCAATGAGAGACACTATTCTAGGAGAAGAAAAGACAACCGTTGAGGTTAGCCCACCAAAGTTAAGGGTCATCAGAGTTAGACCAGTCCTGTCGGCTTTTTGCCGAAAGCCAACGAACAACAGGCTAAGCTGGCTAAACGACGGGCGGAAGAGAAAAAAACGGAGGAAGACGGCGGAAAACTGAATGAGTTTTTGAAGGGTTGGGCTGGTTGCCCCGGCTCGCACATCGGTCCTGTTCGAACCGGGGGCAGCTGGAAGAGCGCCGGCCGTCTTTGGTCACCACCTTTGGCCTGATCCACTCTGATGAGGTCCCCCCACTCTGCCATCTCTGCGGCTGGAAGTCAGCCTCAGCAGAGCAGTAGTCAGTCACCGATGATGGCCGGCGTTGACCACGACAACTGTGGGTAAGTGCCGGCGGCAAAACAGCCGCGACACAGCGAGTGAGGAAGTTTCCCTGTCGTTCGCCGTCGAATCGGTTCAGCCGGAATCACATATCTACTCGCACTACTAAAAAGCAATCCGACGGCGCTGCTGCCTCAACAGCTCCCAACTATGAGAGGGAGTCTTGGACCGTTGAACCGTCCGCTCCAAACCCCCCCCCGTCCGCACGATTTCGACCCAGCCAGCCTGGCGGGATGCCGGACGACGAAGTGCGTAGGCCAGTGTCAACCATCTGCCATTCAACTAACATCTACAGCGATGGGGCTAACCGAGGCGGAAAGTAAGATTGATGACCCACGACGAGCCTAGGGTTACCAATGATCAAGTAGTATATATATATCTGTATATACAAGATCATTTTTTCAATGGAGGGAGGACGCGGGTAACGTCTTGTTTAGAAGAAAGAGTGAAATTTATCAACGTAGTTTATTCTGCCTTTTCTTCTCCTACATAGTTGTGCAAAATTTAAGTTTGCGGGAGAGAACCAGTTAACGCAATGAAGGAACCGATTATACCGGCGACACTTTACTAACTTGCGTAGCGAACAGCGAATAGCAGGGTTGAGGAAGTCATAAAAGTCGATATGTTGTTATGTCTTACGTTAACGCTTTTTCGTGGAAAATCGTAATTTTTTTCCATTACGATCAAATGTGCATGTGCAAAAAACCAGTAAATATAGCAAATTTAATGCCCACTATTTTCGTACCAACGTGATGGTGCTGCGCTACGTAGTTATCAAGTAACTAAGCCTTTTCTCTAGCCATATCGAAAGCGAAGGCATGCATACTTGCAGAGAATGTATGAGAAAGTTAGGTACAAAATTTAAGGTTTGGTAGAACTCGGCAAGAAAATAATTTTTCCTAGTGGAAGAAGTGGGCGGAAACGTCTTGGCAAAATTTTACGGTTCCGAACGTGAAAACTTGCACGTAAAACATAACAACTATGACTGTCGAAAAAGCTTAGTTACTTGACAACTACGTTACGCAACACCATCACCTTGGACGAAAATGGTGGGCTTTAAATTTGCTATTGCGTGCGAGTGGTCTTTTGGACGTACATTTTTGGCCGTAAAGGAAAAAATTACGACTTTTCATAAAAAAGCGTTAACGTAAAGTATCGACTCTTTATGACTTAATTTAATCTGGTTATTCGCTTTCCCCCACGCAAGCTAGTGGAGTGTCTTCTGTTGTGCAGAATTTTCCTCCGTAGATTTCGTACAACTATGTAGAAAAAAAAGGCAGAATAACTACTTTTTTAAACTTAATTCTCTCTCCTAAACAAGACATTTCCGCGTCTTTCCTCCATTGGGAAAAAGTATTTTCTTGCCGAGTTCTACCAAACCTCGCAATAAGTACATAACGATTTGAATGACCCTGTATATATATATATATATATATATATATATACGTGAGACGTTGGCTCATTCGCTCAGATGTGCGATACAACACACTTAACAAACTATAAAGAGACATGACGACGTCTGTGATCGCGTGGCACGTCTTCTCCGCGAGAGGGGTCATGAGCGAGTATTCCGTCGACCGGGCGCACCGGGTCTAAAGCCCAACCTCGTAATAACAACACCTGCCGAGGTCTGGGTTTTAGATCGGCGTCACAAAGAGGATTCTTATGGATCTTACCGTCCTAACGTTGCAAGGAACCTTGAGGATACACCGCTCGCACCGGGTCCATAAGAGCGGGGGCTACCATCAAGAAAGGACACGGACAGCTGATTCTTAACCTCACGTGACACCTTTTTACCACCATTTTTATTAAAGCGAGCACTGCCGAGTGTGCAAACGTATTGTAAATGACTAATAAATCAACACAATATATATATGGTAAAATACATAATGCAGAACGGGTGTCGTTCTTAAAGCCATTGTTGGACTCAAAGATCACTAAAATCTAGTTGTCCTCGTTTCTTTAAAGTCTTGCCTTAAAAACTGCTCGACTTTGTGTTGCGGCTATTTTCAAAGACAAAGAAATTCTGAAAACATTCTTGTCATAAACCAGAAATCATGATCCTGAAAAAAACGCTTCAACAAGGGATTGGCTCGCTAAGCGGTTTAAAACGGCTTTACATCGTCAGCCTCTTCTGAGTTGTATAAACGGCATATAAGGGAGTCAGCTAAAAGCAATCACGGTAGCCCGTTAGCACTTGCTCAAGTAGATAGGTAAGCGAGCCATATTTAAGGCAGTGCAATTTTTTTAAGATTAGGGATTCTTAATTTTAGACAGTATCGAAAATGGCCCGGCTGGATTGCTTCTAATTGCAGGTTTCATTTGCTTGGGGTATCTTAATATAATTTAGAAACTCTCGAAACTAGTTCTTTTACTCTTATCTCCCAGGGAATATATCTAACAAAGATATGTATAATTGCTGTGGAAGCCTCGCGACTTGCCCGTGCGATCTTGAGCGCCGTAAGTAACCCTGGCAGACCTGCGCTTTCGTAGCGGTGCAGCATATACCGTGATGCTATCTTCAACGAATGCTAAACGACCGCCCTAAGAGTCGGTTGCCCTTCTGGCTTGCGGGAGGATTTTTTGCAGCTCTGCTGAGGCTTTGGCAGCTTTTTTGCTGCATAGCGCAAATGAGGTGTTCCTGCGAGAGCCCCGTCCAGGATCATTCCCAGGGGCGTGGCTATGGACGTGGGTGTTACTGGACACTTGTGTGTCCTGTGTAACTTTAGATTCTGTGGGAAGCATCTATGATCGTTGAAAAATGCTTTCGTTTCGGTGAAGCCAATTCGGTTCCTAGCGAGTTGGGTATTTCCGGTCGTGACGGCATAGCCCACGCCTTTGAAGGCAGATGTTCCGTCTTTTAGGTACGACGCTAGGATGCGTCGTACGCAAGGGGACACGTCTTCGTTTACAAGTGCGTGTATGGCGTCCCACGATAGCGTAATAAACACACTAGTTTTTGACATCTTAGAGGATATCCATTTTGGCGTCGTTTGCGTTCGGTGCATTTCTCTTAACTTCAGCTATGTTTAGAACTTTGCTGATAGCATATTTTCTAGTTCTGCTACTTTAGATAGGCATACTTATAGGTCGGTATGCCAAGGGGTCTTTTTGTGGTTTAAAGGGTTTCAATATAAGGGTCAAACAAAATTCAGCGGAAGAGAAATCTAAGCAGAGCAGACAATTGCCCAGCCCTCATCGGATCAGCTGCGTCGAACGTCGGCCTTCTGAAAACTGTAATTTCTTCCCTTTAAGCATTTTTTTGTACTTGATTAGCTTTGAAAAATACTTATATATATATAATATATATATATATATATATAATAACAATAATTTCTTAAGTCAATAAAGAAGGTGCGTAAACTATGCAGTATTACGTAGAATACAGAACCGAATTATCATAGTCATGTATACGTCATACGTAGACACAACGCAATAGCAAGTGTACTTTTTATTTAATGCGGGCATCCAGTGTTTGCCCTATTTTATACGTACGATAAAAACATAATTCTGTTATTATTCCTCATATTTCAAGACGCCATTAATACGACAACACGTTGCCGTAATATTTATACGTTTTTAGATCGAAGATTTTAGGATCGACGTTATTCTAACGCTCCTTGGCATAGGTTTACCAGAGAGTAAAGCTTGTCAGGTTAACATTGTCGCGTGGTCAGTTCAAAAGCCTTTATAACTGCTGGATACAAAGACTCCGCGTGAGTGTGAACCGTATATGTGTGTACCAGCCAATGAGGCAGAAGTCGTTTTTCTTCCCCCGCGTTGCAAATCCACTGAAGCGGGACGTAAGCCGGCATTTCCGAAGTCTACCAAACGAGTTGGGTATCCAAGGGGTGTGTCTCACGTTAGACGGAGCTATCAATTTTGTGCTGATATGGTGGGAGGAGGGGCTGAGCAGGGCTATCAGCAGGCCTGAGCCGAATCGCGTGTATGTCAGGCTTTCGGCCTAATGAAATGTTTTCTACCTTCTGCTTCGTTCTTCGTTACCACGTAGGAATCAGCCCGCGTTGAGACGAGAATCGGGCGAGTAATAGTCAACGGAACAGCCGAAAGGCCAGGCAGGCATGTAGGACGATGAGTAAAGAACGAAGGTGGGGCAGTGCGTTGCGACAGATCGGCCATGAGGGAGTAAGAGTAACCGGGTATAGCGGCGATACGATCCTATGATCTCAGTTTAGGTTTACATACAGTACAGCTTCACGTTTGGTTACTCGTAGAGCGGTAGTTTCTCCAGATTTAAGTACCCGACTAAGGTCTGGTCTATAGTCACATACGAGATGTAAAAGTGTCTAAAAACAAGCGTGCTGCGTTAATCAAAAATGTTCCTCCATACAGGATTTAAGAGATAAGAATGCCTGTCATGCAAACTTTATAGGAAGAGAAATAGGGAGTGCCTCAAATGACAAGCAGATATTGCTCTTGCAGCAACGGAGACACTGCAACGTTAGCTCAATTGTTATTTATCGGGTACGTGAAACAGGGGAGTCATTTTTATCAATGCGGTGTAGGTATTGCTAAAAGCAGGCACCGGGACCTGTTAGCAGTTGCGCAACTGGGTAGGTAAGTGAGCCGTGTTTGAGGCTGTACTTTTTTTAAGATTAGGGAAATTGATTTTGTTCAGTATCTAAGATGTTCCGACTGGATTGCTTCCCTTTGTTGGCGTCATTAGTTTAGGATGTATGTTCTGCTGATTGTGTTCCCTCCATCCGGCCCTTAATTAAGGGTTTTTTTTATGCTAGTTTTTTACTCTTAGGTCCCAGGGAATATGTCTGGGGTGGACCTGCATGGTTGTCGTAGAAGCCGTGCGATTTGGTCGTTCTATGTTGAGCGCCATTGGTATTTGGGTCTTGCTGAGGAGGTTCCCATTAAGGTGCGGCATATAACATAATGCTGTCTATGACTGATGCAAAGAGGCGGCTTCGAAAGTCGGTTGCTCTTCTGGCGTGGGAGGATTTTCCGTAGCTCTGCTGAGCCTTTGGCTGTTTTTTTTTGGCTGCATAACGCACATGGGGTGTTCCTCTGAGGGTCCTTTCCAGAATCACGCCTAAGTACCTGACCATGGGCGTGGGTGGTGCTGGGTGGCCATCCGGGTGCAAATTTTGATTCTGCGGTGGACGCGTTAGGCCGTTTGAAAAAATTGTTTTCCTTTGTTGTGAACCCAGCGTGAGACCTTATTGGACAACACCTCCATCTAGCGTGTGGTGGCGTTGTCGGACATCCACCAAGGCTTCGTTGGCTGTTCCTTTGAGCAGATCCTCCATCCATTGCATATGGTTGCTTTGGCTAATCGGATCATTTGCTTCTGCGCTCTGTTGACCCGGTGGTACAGCGGCAGCATAACGTCTTATAATCGGGACATAGTATTAGCCTGAAAGAAACAATGTAGAGTGGAAATACGTATTCTCTGTAGAACACTGTTTTTTTTATATAATTATTATTTATTATTATTCAATTCTAAGTGTTTCACTATTTATACAAGTTAACGGGCGGGGCACGCGTGATAGTCACGCAAATAAACAAGAAAGAGTTCAACGCACAAAAACAGCGGGTAGACTTACTTAGAAAGCAAACTGGCCACGATACACTGCTACATAGTGCTCCTGTAGAGCGGACCAGATAACTGGCCTTTCTTTCTCTCCGATTGCCATGCACCAGGAAATTTAGAAGTTTTTCCCAGAAGAAAAAGCAAATATTTCCTAGCGTCTCGAAGTGTCTCGAATAGATGTCACTGTAGACAACAGACATTTCCAAGCAGGGAACATTTTATATACTGAAAAGGCGTTCTGATATTTTAAGCACAGTACAACGGTAATACAACGAACTACCTGGCAAGAAGATGAACTCTGCCGGCATCAGCAAAAGCTTGCGCAGATCCAAGTTTAAGAACTGGAGAAGCCTCCGATCTCGTGGGATGTCTAGTGGCGCAACGAAAGAATGACTGTGAATCCCCAAAAAATATTATTGGTTTACTTATTACAAGAAGTATAGTAGTTATTTATGTTAATTTGTACGAGAGCGTAGAACAGCATTTTTTAACTATGTAGATAATATTGCCACTGACTTATCACCTGATGATAGCAAAAAGGAACGCAAGGACAAGTGATAAGTTTTGACTAGGTTTTACCGCACTGTCAACAGTTGACGTCTAGAATTAAACCTTTTTTGGTCAACAGTTAACGTAGAACACGGCCGGTGCTGACCCTGTGGTGGCAATGTAGTGAGATGAAACGTTGCAGACAACGCAATACGGAACGTAAAGTATGGCTACGAGACGCGCAAATTTCGAAATGTCGATAAGTCAGCCTAACTGATTTAATTGCAGCCAATTTCTTGGCGGCCGCAAAGCCGCAAAGATCTAACCTGCACTAATTTCGTTACGGATGAACGTGAGCTCTTTGTGTTGTGAACGTACAATGCTGACCTCATGGAAGGTATGAAATGGCCAACAGAACTACACCCAAGAGAGCAGAAGTCCGATTCTTGACATATGTATTGTAAACAAGCACGTTAGTGCTCCTATTGTGCGCAAACAGAAAAGGTAGAAGTGGTTCTGAGTAAGAACAGCACGAATGTATGGAATAGCACAGGGTGAAACTTTCAATACCGCAAATTGGCAGTTTTTGAATAATTATTAGTAAAAGTTTGTACTTACAAACGAACTGACGTTGGAAAATTATAAACTGAACTGAAATTACGTTCTCTCTAATGCGGTGGACGATAGGGCATCTCGGACAAATATTTAAGTGTCTAAAGCAGAAATTCTGCGTCATACAAAATGTCTCTACAATGTTTACTAAAAATTGACATGTGTCCAGCCAACCTACGTGACATGTCAAAAGGCTTTTGCCAGCAGCTGAGCAGAATACAATTTTTGCCATCCAAACATTCACTTAACAGCGATCCTGGCGTGCATGCATCGGGTCATATGCGGGATCTAATTGGCCTACCAATATTAATTGTGTGCATTGATTGTTTAAGCCAAGCTAGACCTGTGAAGATAACATATTCAAAGTAGTCGGCCAGGTTCTTTCTTCTGCAGAAACCTACAAAAAAGAGTCACATCAAATACCGGTTTCAACACGTTCAAGCTCACTCAAGTTACCAGGCACTCGTAAACTGCACCTGCTGGTTTTTTGTGAGAAAAAAAGAAACCTAAGCTGAGTCTATTGCACCTAAGTTTTTCAAGCATGAAGTCCCGTGTACATAAGAGAGCATTTAATGCATATAATTTTTATTAGTAGGCCAACGAGAACCCGCATATGATCTGCCCGCATGCATGCTAGGATTACTCCATGAATATTTAGATTGTCATGATGAACAGCTTTCATGAAGGGCCTTTATGAACCTTACAGGAAATTAGATGGAGAAACTTAAAACACATTTCAGAGCAGGACCTCAAAGAACTCATGTTAGTTGTTCTAGAAGGTATTTGCTCAAAGATGTTGTTCCAGGCTGATGGAGAACCAACACCCATTGATGCTGCTGTGCGGGCCCACCTAGGCGCTACTTTCGGGGATCAAGGAATCGGCCGATGCTAAATCAAACCAACACGACATACGTGCATAGTACATAGTGTATACTACAGTACCAACACCTATACCTGTCACAAAAAAATCGCTATCAATAGATCGTAGACTATCCACTGGCGTCCTCCTTTGTTAACATGGGGTTCTATAGGAGTGCGACAACAAAAACGGCTTACGTTAATCAGATCACGCATTGCACCACAATCAATTGTAGCACCACACAGATTTTCGTTTAATGCGAATTTTTCTAAATGCAAGATGTTACATGAGCGTAATGGCAACATTTAAAGTTATTGAACGTGAACGCTCAAAAATGAGACAGCATTGCGCCTCGACTTTTGCGAACATATGCGATATGACTATTTATTTCTGGCTAGTCAACGTTGGATGTCTTTCGGCCAAGTCCAAACACGTTCCGTGTATCTCTAAATCGAGTAACTCGTGTATATAATATATATATATATATATATATATATATATATATATATATATATATATATATATATTACATATATCTACCTTAAACCTATTGGCGCATAGTCTTTTGAAATAAGAAAGAAAGCCCCCTAAAGCTGCATGCCCTTCACTTCTCAGCTCAAAAACGTAGAATATTGAGAAGTGGAACAAAGTTTTTCACCATTCCACCTGCTTTCACCGGAACTGAAGTAGCAGCAACATCAACGGCGCCAGCGATCCCTATGCCGTTTGGCTAAGCGCCATAGGGAAGAGAAGAGCCATCGTGATCGATGAACCGCATGACTGTAAGCTACCCACGGGCGTCATCCGCCTTCGGGGACGTAATGCGCTGGGGGAAAGGAGAGAATAGGAACGTGCGGAGAGGATAGTTTTTCGTAGTGCCTGTAGCGTTCCACGGCCGCGAGGAGCAAGGAAGGGACCGCACGCTGGTTGTGAACTGCACGAAGCGAAGGGAAATAAAAGCAGAACCAGCGCGCTGTTCACACACGACGCGTGCCCACACAGCGGATTGCTGTTCCTGTTATCGGGACGAGTTTACGTTCGAATTTAGCGACTATTTTTCTAGGAACAAGAAGCAGTAGCTAAACAAATTTGCACACATCAACAGCCTTGCCATAAGTTAATTATTATTAGTCATAATATGAGAGAATAGACTTCATCCTCTGATGCAAACGCTATGTAACGGCTTACGATGGTTATCTTTCTATGGATATCCACACAGTAGGTAGGGTCACAGAGCCGTTCGAGATGTTAAAACGATTGCCGATTTGTCGAACCTGCTACGGACCTTCTCCAGTAGCGCAATAACACTGTTCAGACCGCATCATAGAAGGAAAATTTTGGTACACCACAAGAACTATACAACTTTACGTACAATTCTGATTGCTTTAAGATACGCAAATGTAAATTTTAAAAAATATTAAAAAATGTATGAAAGCAAATAAATATATTACTGATCGGACCATCAAGCAAGGCAATAAATTGTCAGCTTCCACCACAGGTTACCGATCTTGAAGACATGCACTGCACCAGTCAAAAACGCTTGGTTGGACACAAAGCGCGCGCAGTTCCCTCATGACATGGCACACGTCATGTGATCTCACTACGCTACTTTGTGAGATGGGCGGGAATTGTGCGTCTAGCCCGCGTACGCTCCACTTAAACAGGGGAGTCACGACTGAAAAGCGAAATGCATTGGAAATCTCAGTTCCCGTAAAACCACAGGTGTATAACAGAAAACACACGACCTAACTGCCTAAAGATTGTCATGGCAAGCCATCTGGAGTTGTAACACATGGTGTTTTTCGGAGCGACCGTAGCGCACCTTCATTGCATGCGAGGGTGCATTGCGTAGAAACACTTATTCATACGCCACGGACAGAGGTGTGGCACGAAATAACAATGCGAAACAATTAAAAAGGAGTTCAGATTGCTTCAGCGGCTTCATATTAAGAGTATGGTCTACCACAATAAGTGGACCAAGCCTTTAATGCAGTTTAAGGCACTTAAAAAGACCATTTTCTGCGTAATTTTGTATTTTATGAAGGATCGTGTGTTACGAAGGCACTAGGTTAATAAGTTGCTCAACCTGCGATTCAACAACAACGATAGGTGGACTCTTAGCCACGGATTCCAGTAGCACATAACGCTTAACAAGGTAATGAAAAATTATGAGATCAATTACTACGTTTTTGCGGTTATTTATAAAATTAGATATTTCAGGATTATAATTCTTGCGGTACTGTTATCAGAGTGACTTTTCGTTATTTTGTAGTCAACATGAGTATTTTTTACATAAAGAATTATTTTAAAAACGCGACGGCTTGTCTGGCTTTTCCACCGAATTACCAGTTTACCTACAATGGCGTCTTGTATGAAGTGTTCTCCGACCTGTAATTTTAATCTCATTCCTAAACAAAACATTTCTGCCCACCTATTCAATTGCAAAAATTATTTTCTTGAACAAGTTCTACCACCCTTAAAATTAGTGTACTCAGCATAGAAATGGCCTATATATATATATATATATATATATATATATATATATATTCACATAAACATAGTTTCTTTTTTTGTGGAAGTGGGTGACACACTGGCGCGACAAGCATGACGCGTAGTGTGGGACAGGTAGATCTCGTTTGTTGAATCCCATATTAGTAGTCCCATACAGTACTAAACATACCTCTCTCTTACGCTTCTCACTGTGTCCGAATCTTCATTTATTGGTACTACTGACTGACAGGAGCTGCGAACCAGATCAAACGACCGTGATCAGCCTCACCTCATAAGACACGCCTTGCCCATTAACCTATGAACCGCTCTCCAAGAAGTATCGTCATGCTACTGTCCAATGGGACACCAAAGTCATGCTGTTCCTAGACTGACCTTTTTTTCTTAGTATTCCTCCCGTCAGTAATCTCCCCTTTTTCCACTTCGCGATCGATCCGCAAATGTAGCTTGCAAAACCTTTCATGCCCTCTTGGTGTCTCTCCTTCATCTAAGTCTGTCAATTTCTCCAAGTCCGCTGCAGTGCCTCACAGACGGCCTACGTATAAAAGGCGTCGTCATCGACTCTTGTCCTGCAGTGAAGACAGTATCTTTTGGATCCTATGCAGATACATCTGGAAAACACCGTGTCATGGTAGAAGTTCAGTCATGTAATACGTCAGCTTTCTTCCAGGACGCTTGCTCCATATTTATTTTTATTGACGGGATTATATTCCTGACAAAGACCCCATACTCGCCGTTTTGGGGTACTGTCTAATTTAGCCTACCACCAGGCCTGCGTTTCTCCTCCGTCTACTTCCTCTCCAACCTGTGGGTTAGATCATACTTGTTCGCGCAACGTTTAGTTCCTACAGGATAGTGCCCGTCAACGCTGGAGCAAGGAGTCAAGAACTAATTGACATAGTCCAGCTACAAAATTTTAAGAGTCGTTTAATCTCGACCAGAATTCACTAAAGATTAAATCACTTTATCTGATTGCGATAAATTAACATGCCCATAACAATCATGAACAGGCGTATTGATAAGGACTCCACGTACAATTTCTTTGTCAAACAAATCAGGCAAATACTTTCCAAGGCCGCTAAAGCCACTACACGCTAAGGCATTCGCTCCTCGCTGCTCTCAAGCATGAAAGTGTAAGCCGCCTTTGTTTATTAAAACAGTATGCGGCCTTGAAGCGGTCTGACGAGAGAATATTCAGTGTAAATACCAAAATCATAGGAATGACCGCTAGCTTGCCTGCGATCCAGATAATATATTTTTGCGGAAAAAAAAGCATTCCCGGCAGCGTTTATGTCCCCAGTGCGTTATCAAATGAAGAAACATTATGACTCCGTACATTCGTTAGAAAGGCATAACCATTAACAGAAAACTTTATTTACATATTCTACAAACTATCGCGAAACCATGGTTATATAAAGACCTACCATAAGTCCGTAGGTTGTCTAAGGAACTGCTATACGTCTTGCAGCCAGATGGCGCTCCCGCTTATACTAACCCTATTTATATGTACGAGCCTTGGTATAGTACAGGAGTGGCTAACTGAGCATATAGACATGTGTTGAGGCAAGGACATACGGACGCCGAATATTTCATCCCCAAATTAAATACAAGAGACCCGTGAAGGGAAGGGAGCTGATATTCATTTAATATGTTCGCCAGAAGTTTCCTTTTGGACCTACACAACAAAATATCTAATATATGTTTTCATTTAAATACAGCCTTAAAAGGAACGACAAAATGCACGCCAATTTAGATCCGTTTAGACTGAATACCCTGTAAACATCTATGAAGGATGGGCGAGCGTTGGTATTCAGATTTTTAAAAAAAGACACTTTATTTTCTTGTCCAAACTATTTTTTTCTCTGTCAAGCCCCTTCTGCCACATGAAAGCAGTAGCATATCCTTTTAGCATACATTTGACGACATTTTGCCACACACAAATATGCTTTTCAGCTAAGAAATTGCTTCTGGCGCATCCCTATAGTCGCGGCCCTTTACAAAACCGCATAAAGAAGGCTCAAGGTGGGTCAGTCAATGCCACTTTTTAAGCAGATAACACGGCCCGGAAATTTTGTGAGGAACAGCTCGATTGTCGCGCCACTGAGTGACTTGTGAATCCATCAGGTTAAGACAGCATATCACATACATCCAGTTCGTCTTATTTCGGCCACAGAAAGTTCTGTATCATGTCCAAATGAGGAAGTTTTTTCAAATCATATATTCATTAAGGTGAAATTGGCAAAGAAATTTTTTGTTTTTTGTAGATGTCGTTTAGCTTTAACTGTTAAGTCGTCGAGATCCTCTACTAATGCAAATTAAATTTCCCTCCTAAAATTACTCGCAAACTGGATCTTAAAGAATCGAAGTTGTCGGGTTCTCGGTTATACTTTCTTAAACTGCGGCGATATTCTCCCTTATTTTAACGGCCAGAGGCGATGCAGGTAATTTCTTATTTTCATCAGAACTTGCATCCTTGAATTGTTTAATCAAATCCTTTACCGTCGCTATGCGCAAGTTTCTACAGCATCTAGTGCGTGCTGTTCTCGCTACTGCTGCCAGCGAAGAGCTATTGTGAAAGCTTTTTATAAAAGAAAAACGCTTTATATGCCGTTTTGCTCTGTCACTGATTAGACACTAAACAGTGTGCTATCAAACTCCACACGCGTGGTTTTGTTTTCATTCTTACAAAACAAATCGGAGGGAATCAAAACACCATCTTTCTACTGCGCATCATATATGTATATGTATATATATATATATATATATATATATATATATATATATATATATATATATATATATATACATATATATTGTTCGATTACAACATTGGACGTGTGGCATCTGCGACCTATCCATCAAAATACACGTTTTTTTCTCTTTACAGGTGGTCTGAAACTTTCTGAACATACACACATCTCACCTTTAGCATCCAACTTAGCATGGTGTCTATCTCAAAGCTTCGCTCCAGTCCACGCTCTTCTCCCGTGTGTCGTTTTTATTTCTTTGTGCCATCTCTGCTTAGCGGTTGCTGCACTATATTTTATTTGTTCTTACTTGCCTCTAGCAAACCCCGTAATTTGAAAATAAGCCTCGAAAAGACTCGTCGCGTGACCTCTAAAATGTAAGCCTAAATTTTGTGATGATATAATATATGATAATGAAACAGGCTAGTTAGGTAGAGCTAATGTCCTCACTAGCTACCTGATTATTATATCTGTCCTAGAGGAGATGCACAATGTGACGCATGTAGGGCCAAAACGGGGTCTCTGTTTACCCTGCACTGAGCTGTTGGTGTCGAAGGAAGCCTCGCGAGCTATCCTGCCACGATACACCGATTAAGTAAGAGGTAAGACCGTCTCTATATCGGTTGTTTCGTCTGATGAGTCACAGCGTCTACAGGGCAAACTGAACACGTAATAACGTTACCTGGCATATGTGTGTCTAGCTGTTCCCATGGTGGCACGTATAACGACACAAAGTAACAACGCTAGTCGCGACCTGTGAGTATATGATCGGACCGTTGGTAAGGAAGGCTTTTCCATCTGCTTTCCTTCACCTCTCATCTTCCTTCTATTACCCTGAGTACGCAGTAATGAGCTAGAACGACGACAACGACGACCCGTTCAAGCCAGACAACAAAACTACACCGACCAACGGAAGACAACGAAGGCGAACGTGGACGAGTACGCGGTGTGTTGAATGACACCAAATGAAGCCTGGTGTAAGCGAACTCTTGGCGTAAGCGAACGTACGTAGACTCTAATTGCAATAAATGGATATATGTGGATCCATATATAAGCTGATTCATCTAGCAGCGTTCAGTAAGCTGAGAAGATACTGATCAATCGATTATTACCACAAACTCTGACCTTTCGCGTTCGAAAGCTTGGGTGGTCTTTGCGTTCGGACTAGGCAGCTAATTTGCAAAGTCAACATTTTGTTCAACCCGTCATCCAATGATACGGTGATAAACGACGTCTGGGTCTTGACGTACAACGTGGGAACGCCGCCTTTATTCGAGGCGCACGTTTGAAGATGGTTTTGTCTGGTTTAAACAAAACGGACACCAGATAGAACAGTCACAATACGCGTCCGCTAGGCACATCGGTTTAGCTAATCCCTAGCTATACGTGTGATAATATAATGTATATAATGTATCAAACAGAAATAAACTTTCAGCCCTAAATCTATTTATGTATAAAGCGATTTTCAATGAAATTGGGGTCGAACATTTCTTGCTTAGGCGGGACAGATTCATTACAAATAGATGTTACAAGGTGGCCAGCCGAATGCTTATTGCGACTTTAATTCCTTTGCAAAGACGAATTAAACTGCCATCAATTTGATACTAATAATATCCATGAAATATGTGTTCTTCTGGCGGCTTATTACCGTTCTGATAAGTTTTTCAGTTACTGAACGTAAATGCTTAAATGCAACATTTCGAGGTCTCGATTCTTGCAAACGTTCCTCAAGATGACTATTTCCATTCTTATGGCCACGAGTGTTTTTCAGGACAAATCTTCTTTGGAACACGCAACATTGTTTAGTTTCTCTATTAAACAACTTATTTCGCAACCACTCATCTGAGAGGCTATTTCGCACATTTTCAAAACCAATGACCGGCCAGCTACATCGGTACAAAAGAAGTATTTCACAGTCAATTCTAAAAAGTACTTCCCATTCAATCAATAAGCACTATTTAAACGACAATTTATTGACAAATAAAACGGGTTCTTCGACTCCCTAAAACATGGGAGCAAACCATACAAAGGCGGGCGGTAGGACAAGAACATAGAGCGGGTGGATGCCAGGCGTGCGGTTGGAACAGCCATAAATACAGGGTAGAAATGTGCCCGGCAAAACAAATCAGGCGCCGAAAGTGTGGCAAGTGTGGCCAGTTTAAATGGCACTGATGCAGATTAAACGAAGCAGATTGTACGGGTGATCGGCGTGGACGAGCAGCAACGCTAGGGTCGTAGAACCAACGACGATTGTCTGGAGCCAGCTGAGAATGAAGTACGGAATAAACCAGCAGTTGTCTACTCATTGTCTCTTTATTGTGTGTCCAGAGTTTGCTAGTAGGATTGCTGTAGACGGTATTTAGTAACGCTTATAATAGACACGAGGGCAGTCGTGTCTATTATTAATAGGAAGCACTTGGTGGACCTGGTAGCGCGTGTTAGGCCTACGAACGTGTACTACGCGCATACAATGAGAAGAGGATACCAACACTAGGAATAGCTACGGGCCGCCTCCGTCTGGGTAGCTGGGAGGTTAGATGCGACCTATTCGTCGTAACTAATGGTAGATCGGTGTCGGGACGCGATACGCTAACGCACTCAAGGTATCATAATCGAGTGTGGGACAACCTTGTGTTCTGTGGCAGAGGTTAACGCGATCCAAATAGAGAACGAGTTTCTGTAACTATTTCGGGGACGCTAGGTCCGGTAAAGGCCGTAAAACACAAAGTGCGACTCAACGGAAATGTAAAACCGGTGCAGCACAAGCTGAGGAGGAGCAAAACGGGGCGGTAGAAATAGTTTGTCCGTGGATCTATGACAGGTAAATCAGGCGATAGTGCCTAACATCTTCCCCCTATCTCATCCAGACGGCCTACCGGTAGAACTACTCAGGACCGGATGGTTCTGAAAGCTCTCGGCGTATCACCGGGTAGAAGTAGATACGAAGTCACGAGATCTCGTTACGCTCATAGTCCTCTGGGAGTTGTTTTGATACAAAGGGTGGCTCGGCACCTGCGACCTTTCAGCGATTAAGGAAATACCTGGTAGGGAGACTAAAGTAAGTGGCCATATTTTAGAAGACATAATATTTAAGACGTCCGAAGAGGAGCATAATGTAAGGTCACGCAAAGTGCCACAGCAAATCCATGAATCAGGAATAATGCTAAATTAAAAGTGTGTGTTGGGAATCAAGGAGATTAATTGCGTTCCGTTTACCATTTACGAACACAGGGTGCTCCCTATTGTATATAACCTGAAGGCAATTGAGGATTTAGCAGAAGCAACTAATGTAAGGTTAAGTCGTCGTTAGGGGGTGACGGGTTTTATATGTGGTGTGTATCGGAATGCTCCGATATACGCAAGCCGATATAGGCTGCTAAAAAAAGGTGTACGTTTTAGATGGGAGCCAGAGCAACAGGAAGCATTCAAGAAACTGAAACGGAGTATAGTAGCAGTGGCACAATTGGCCATCTTCGATTTAACAGTAGATGCGATAGAGTCCTCAGCGCAAGGATTTGGTTCAACCATCAGAAATGTAGGGCGTACTAAGAAGAGGAGATAAAATAGTTCTGCCGCAGCAACTCCAAATGACAGCGTTCCAGATGGCCCATGATGATACGCATCAGGAGGTAAACATGACACGTGCACTGCGGAACACGTTCTGGAGACCACGGGCTATGCGCATTACTTAAAAATACAGCAGTAGCTCTCACAGTACCCGTGATAACGACGCCCTGGCTAGTCCAGCTGTGGACAAGGCTGGCAGAGTTCGACATCAGATGCCCGGACAGCCGAAAATCCGATAGGCAGAGGTCATCATGGATTACAATTTAAGTGGGCCGATGTGAAATTAATGTCAGAAAAACAGCTCATCGGATAATTGGAATGCTACACCGGCTATGCTACTCCGTAAAAGCATTCCAGAGAGCATCTTAGTAGGCAAACGACCTCAGTTCCAGCTATGAATTCGAAGAATTCAAGGGCAAATTCGAAATTCGTCACATCCGTACACCCGTGTACCATCCAAGGCAAATGGGTGGTGGACAGGTTTAATAGGACACTGATCATGTTCATCTGGTCACCCGCCCAAACGAATGGCGACCGGCGAAGACGTATAACCGAAATGATCGGCGCAGATAAAGCAAAATTCGACAGGCAAATCGCCCACCGAAACACTATAAGGACGGTCGGTGAGGACGAAACTAGATGCAGGTCTCAGCGGCGAGAAAACACCGAACAAAACAATTAGTATGAGTGAGCGCGAGTGGACAAAAGACGGAACAAAGAGAACTATGCAGTGCAAACAGTAGGAGATGGCACAGGGACGGGTTGGCGCGTGCTAGCTAACCACGAGAGGAGATCTCTCTACTATGCGCGGATTAAGGTGTAGAACAGAGACCAGAAGCAGAGAAAGCGGAGGTGCACCACATTAATATGATACTGCGGGAAGTCACTGGATGCGCGGGCAGTCTTAAATATATAAGGAGGCATGAGAATAAATAGGGCAGTTTCGCTGGCGCGAAGCAAGCAGAGGATGTGTGTTGTTTGAGCGAGACACTGTCGAACTCGTAACGGTCGCCGTCCGGTCGTGGAGGTAGTGGCCAATACAGGCAGCTGCCTTTCGTGACATACATTTGTGTGTAAAAATAACTTAGTCTGAAAAGTCATTAAATCTTCTTTGATTCGTGAATAATAAGTACTTTATTAGAAAAAGAATCGTGCCTGCTAAATAATATCAACCACATAAACTTGTGGTCTGGTGGCATTGACGTTTGGGTAATGTTGTAGAGAGTAGACATTAGAGTCGACTTTCGCATAGGCAAGGGTACTGAGCAAATGGCGAACACAAGCTTGTCGGTGACACAATAGCCTTAACCAATTACCGGGCTACGTACAGTTTTTTGTACAATTTTCTAGCAAGGATTGAGTGCACCATATTGTTTCGAGAAGCTCCGATCGACAATTGGGGATACGTCCTATCACTGAAGACTATGGGTAGTAAAAAAACTTGAACCCGGCATTTTACACTCTGCGACAGATTCCGTGAAGGACAATGGAGGCAAAGCGGCAACAAACGATAAACATGCAGTTTGCGTCAATGCTGCGCTTGATGTAAACTTAAACATAGATATACATCGCTAGAGGAGACTGGACTTGGTTGCCAAGTGCCCCTATAAAATAGTGCAGTATCACCGCGGACTCACCAAAAACTCTGCTCGATGAGTAGTACCTCGTATCTACAGAACGAAAAATATACGCGGGTTTTTCCTGCTCAAGAATTTCTGTTAAAAGTCGACAAAGACTGGTCTTCTTTGTTCTTGAGGACTCGTCACAGGTTATGCGACTTTGGACATGCACCCAGCCTATTCACCTATGCCGCTTCTTTCGTTTCGGCACTGTAAGATTTCTTTTTGATCCGCAAATAAAGAGACATTGAAAAGAAAATGTTTTCTATTCAGCCAATCGATGTTTGAACCCATCGAGGGGGAGTTCGAAAATATCCATGCACTTTAATGCATTTATGTACCGTTCGCGCGGCATCACTGCATTTACCACGTTCCTTTTCTTCTCTCTTTGTAACAAGGGCGACTGGTGTGGAAGCTACCGGTAGAAACCCCTAATCTGATCCGATTTAGGTAGTTATCCATCGACCGCTGCCATTCTTGGCGTGACTATCAGTATACGTGACCATGGACGTCGACAATAGGGCGAAGAAAACTATAGACCGCTTGTTTTCTGCCCATCACACTGTTTAGAAGCGTTCTTAGCTGTGAGGTACAGGCCCATACCAGCAGCGATATGTCTTGTGCTGTTAAATAAAACAAACCAGCAAATAAACAGGTCGAATCTACGGCCATGTAATCGTGGATCAACATTGCGTCGGCGCCCCCCGTGGCTGAGCAGCACAGTTGGATACCGATTGCAAGTACAATAAGTCGACATTCAGCGGATACGTCCACCCGCAGTGGTGGTGACATTGACGATGGCGAATACGATCTAATCAATGACCCTATATGCTCTCTATCGAAACGCCTCTCTACGTTGTTTCTGACTGTCACATTTATTCGTGTGCTCTGGCTCTCAGAGGCCCGCGCAAACAATAATGACATTTGATGTCTTTGTTTTTTGGCTAGACTAGCTAAGAGGGCAGGCATTGTGCTAATTACACTAATAGTATACACAATTGAAAGTGATACACGTAACACATATAGTCATCTAGGCTTCTGTGCGCTGCCTTTACTGTGTAAATATTACTAAATCGTGCAGGTCAGTAGTTCAAAACGATACCAGCAAAGCTGCTGCCTCAAAGACACAGTGCAATACCACTCGCGTTTTTGTTTAAGGAGTCGTTTTCTTCCAATAGCAAAAGCTATATCATACCTTAATATAAAGACATTGGTATGGAACAAGTACTCGGAAAAAGCGCCAATCCGTATGGTAGAAGTACTCTAGCTTCTTTAGCGAGCGTAAACAGTCAAGTTATCGTACATTGTTGAGAATGGGAGTCCCGAGACTGAAAAAGAATCGCTGATGAGTCAAGAGAACATTTCTAGCGCAAAGATTTATTTTAAATCTGGCCCGCAACCAGTTTTGTATGTCGTCAGTTAAAGCTACCAGAGAAGGGGGAGACAACACATAGGTTTGTGAATTACAAGAAAATGAAAGAAACGTATTGCGTATTAACGAAAACTCATCAATAAAAAAACAATGATAATTCGTGTCTACATATAGAAAGTATGAAGTTTCCTCCAGCTGGATGATATGGTAGCTAAAATCAAGGTTCGTAATCATGTTGACCGCCAAATTACGCGTTTATATAGCTACGGGTAAAATGATATTATGTAATCAGAATACAACATTTCCTACCTTACCACGACACAATCGCTTCTCGGCCTTTTGGCTAAGATCAAAGTGTAGTATCAAAGTGTAGTAGACACACTTGGAAGTTGCGCGCTTCATAGCGACTTCTCGACGCACCAACTGTAGACTGCAGCACGTCGTTAAATTTTTTTTAACCTCAAGCACAAAGATGGTATCAAGCAGTAAGGAAACGTACGCGGTACGCCGGAATATAGTTGAAGAAAACTTCGAAGAGTATTATCAAGTGTGACTTGAAACTGCTGACGACACAAAGATGCCTTGCGCCATTATCGTGTCCCATGATGCATTTGCAACCAGAAAAAATGATAAAACAAAGACGAGTGCACGTAAACATGCGATATAGTACAGCCATGTAAGTCTCAATCTAGAAAGTAAACTGTGTGGAAAAGGATGAGACTAGTTCTTATGTGTGCCACTAGAACTTCCTTAAAAATGGAACAGGATATGGAATATTAAGTTGTAAAGTAGAAGTAAAACTGTAGCTACTCTCATTCCCTCTAGGGATTTTTAAAAAAAATAAGGGTGATAACACTAAATCTTAAAAGACGGAGATCATCATTAGATTACTTTTTTGAAATACGATTTAGGGATTCTGCTCGACTGCTTAGTAGCCCTTTTTTGTTTTTTGGAGGAGGTATTAAATGCAGTTGCGCACTATCGCTACGAGGGTATATCTCTAGCAGTGTGGGACTAGACCCCAACGGTTGGATGTTACTCCGTTGAGACCCATACCCACTAAACGCACCTCCCCCCTTAAGCTTCACTTTCTGATAGCCCAGATCTTCATAAAACAGTACTATAGACTATCAGGAGAAGTTGCGAACGCGCTATAAAATCAATTGGCTGGGGTCGCCCAGAGAATCCAGCACTTGTCTAACATCTGTAAGCCCGTTTTCTTCGAGCTGCACTTCTCTATGGATGCTTTCGGGTTGAAGCCGCAGTTGTGCCTGTCTTTCTCTGCACTTTTCATGTTTCTCCTAGAGGACTTCTTTTGCCGTAGCTGCCCCCCGTTTCCAGGCCTGCTCACTGGAGAACAATGTATTCTGTAAACTTTATTAAGCTGGACCGAGGTGGATCGCTGCCCTCGTGGTGTGGTTCTCCCTCCCTGGCCCATTTCACTCGGACGAGTCTGCTTGCCCTTAACTGCGCAGCCTCCCAGGCCGAGCACTGTAGCAGTGTGTGACTTGGAGTGTCCTCATGTGCCGCTTGGCAGAATACACATATCGGCGACCAAGCCTTTCCGATTCGGGACAAATACGAGTTGAAGTTTCCGTGTCCTGTGAGGTGATAGGTGAGGTCTCCCCCAGGCCTCTCTATCCATGCCTTGATATCTGGCAGCAATACGCGCAGGAATCCTCCAGGACCCCCGGGGGGGATGGTGGCCCACTTCTCCTGCCATGTTTTAATTGTTTCATTTTTCTTACTGTCTTTTTCCGTCTGGGTAGGGGCACCTAATTCCTATAATTCCCACTAGTTCCCCTTGAGTGAAGGCCGCTGTGTCGTGTACGACGTCACCGTGTCTTGCACGTTGGCCGCATCGTATGCCGTCATACCAGCTGGATACATATAGCGCACTGGAAACAAACTTCATTGTTCAACCGGTTGCCTCTTAGATCTTGGGCCGAATAAGAAATATCACAAGGAGTCTTCTGGCGGAGCTGGGGACAAGAGTCGTTGTAGCAACTGGTGATTAGAGGGTACTGCAGTTTTTGCTACAGAGGATGTTGGTCGAAAACTAACGCGGAAACGCTGCGTCGATCATCGGTTCATTACCCACGGGCAAGGCACTTGCCTTTTCTGCCGTAGTCAAGTCGGCGCTAAACAACGCTATATATATATATATTTTTTTTTTTTATAAATATATATTTCGATTCGTAGCAAACCTAGATCGCGTATGCGAATGTCTACAGTTTAACATTTGACAACATAATTCTTCATTTTGTATGGACCCTTTTGTAAGCATTTGTGGTCCAGTTCTTTTAAAAACATTAACTTTGTTCTCTACGTGTCTGTCCTTTAGTGGTTACACCGCCAACGAAATGCAACTTTATCAACAAATGTATTTAAAACATTCTGCAATAATTGTCGAAATTCTCGTTGCTTGGAGAAACCATGCAGGGGATGCATACGTCAATACTACTGGTTTGACCATAGATATTAAATAGTTGATTAACATTCAGCATCTCTTCAAACAAAAGCTCTCAGAATCTAATTACACATTCAAGTCGCTTTCAGTGCCACCTCTCTACTTTGTTCTGAGAATTTTAAATCTGGGATCATAACAATTCCCAGATCTTTCATAGCGTTCATTTCGAGGGGCAATTATTAATTTTATAAACAAATCTTGTATTTCTTCGGCCAAAATGCATTGTTTTGCATTTCGGGATTGAACGTTTCAGGTCTAAACGTTGTGTCCAGTCATAGAAATCGTTTATACATCTTTGTACCAATTTGCAGTCTCTTACTGAGTTCAAACGACCACAGATATTGACATCATCAGCATAGACCTTAAGTGAGACCTCATTTGGAATTACAGACGATAACGAGTTTGTGTACAAGATGTAACATAGACACCTAGTATTGTGCCTTGCGGACAACCAGACGTGACTTTAGCAGGTATGAAAAGTCATTGATAAAGAAACATATATTGAAGCGACAATGTTTGTATATAGTATAAAATATTAGAAATATATATATATGATAATATATATATATATATATATATAAATAATATATATATATATATATATATATATATATATATATATATATTATATATATTGGGAGTACGAAAGTGTTTGTTTTTTATTGGCATTAGGTGAAATTTCAGTTAGTGAATTTTGGTCACAAAATACCCCTCGCTTAATGAAAGCCATTGCGCTTGACAACGACCTGGTGGAAAACAGTGAATTGAGAATTTAGTTCATCAATTAGTTTTATAAATGCTTTTTCGCTGCTGCAGCGCGAGTACCAATTTGTTTTCTCAATCGAATGTTCACACGTGATGAGAAGCGTACCTAGAAGGACATTGATGCACTATAAACCTCAATAAGTCATCATTCCCGGAACATCCAACAAAGGCATTTCTCCTATGCCTGGTAGGGCCAGTACAAGTATTGCTTATTATAAGGTTTTCTGCTGCATGTCTTTCTTAATCAACTTTTAGCTTTTTGGAAACAGCAATCCTCTCTGTTGTGTGTTGAAGTTCAGTATGCCAAATAATATTCAATTCTCCCATTATGTTGTAGATCAACAATGATTCTCAACACAATTAGAATGCTCAGTTAGCACAGTTACCATATCATATCATATCATTATGAAAAAGGGGTATTACAATAGAAGCAAAGTCGTTTCGAATCTGTGAACGACGTGCAATCCTCCAGAGATTATTTGGTCTTAGAACAAAATACCTAGTAATAAGTTTCTAACGCGCTAGTTGTTTAAACATGCGGTAATCGGCATGGGATTGGTATTCACTAACACTAGACAATGTGATACGCTTGCGTGGTAGACACACCGACGAGCAACTCATTTCACAAACTTATCCTGCACGCTCTACAAAAAGTCAACATCTCTTTTATAGAATGGCATTTATACGTGACAGCAATAGTCCACTTTGATACCAACTAAGGTTTGATACAGCTTTAGGTACACACTATGCTCATGTATAATAAAAGACCGCATTATGAGATTACATATTCGAGACGCGGTCTTGACAACTTCAACCATGTGAGGTCTAAACTTCATTTGGCGGTCGAAGATTACCCCGAGGTCTTTGTAGCGTGAGACTTCAGGAATGGGTTGGCTGCTTAGCATATACTGAGTAGTATCTGGCATTGTCTTGAGAACAGCAGATTTGGAAACTGGATGTTTGCATGCGGTTTCCTCTGCCATAGGGATACGGTATAAATCGCTTTCTGTAGAATAGCTATGTTGCTGTCGTTTTTGCCTCAACATAGTTTTGAGATCGTCCGCATACAGCTTATATAACACCAATATCTCGAAGCATTACCCGAGATCCTGTACAAATATAGTGTACATTAGGGGGCCTAAGCATGAGCCTTGCGGGACACCAGATACACACCTGCAGACCGCGGAATAGCTATTCTCAACTTTGGCGACAAATGTACGGTCTCTCAGGTATGCTCTGCACCAGTTTATGTTTGGGGCCGATGCCTAACGCTGACATCTTTGTCAGAAGCAGATGATGGTCAACGCGGTCGAATGCACATGAAAAATCAAAGTAAACGACATGCAGAGGGATGTTGCGATTTTGGGCCACGCCCAATCGTGAGCTACTTCCAGTAACTGGGTACCCGTTGATCGACCCTTTGTAAAACCATGTTGTGAGAAGTCCAACAGGTATTTAGAATCAAGAAATGTGTAAAGCTCAGCCACAATTATTTTCTCCATTAGCAAACTAGGTATTGAACATTGAGACACAGGTCTGTAATTTTCTGGCGCTGCACGAGAACCCTTTTGTGCGTCGGGGTGTTAATGGACTGCCGAAAGAAAACTCGGTACTTTACCGTCTCGAAGGAGCGAGTAGATAGCAATGATAATAGTTCAGCAAAGCTGACAGAGAGCTCTTAAAATAAAATTGGAGGAAGGTTGTCGGGAGTCCGCGAGCATTTTCTCTTAGGCTGTTGACTATTGCCTTCTCCTTGTTAACAACAATGTCATTTATAAGAGCGGTCAGGATGATTAACGGTGTTGGGAATTCCTAACGGCTGAACATATACGCTCTCAAAGCAATCTTTCATAGCTGCCGCTTTGTCGGAGTTTTTCTGTGACCGTGTGTTGCCAACTATAAGTGGAGCCACTCCAGACTGCAGTGTTAAACGGCGACCAGCATATCTAAAA
>QVRM01001720.1:0-70714 GCA_003439945.1 Dermanyssus gallinae
TTGATGATTTCCGCTGTCGTTTTTCGTCTCTTCTTTCACTAACTCATTGGCTTCCTTTCTCTCTACTCACACTTTTTGCTATTCTATCTCTCTATTGCGGCCGATACTTCCAATTAGTATCGCAGGATGCTGTTGCTCAGGGCGGCACCACCACTATCACCATCAGCAACAGAAGCACGACACGACAAACCCCACTGTCGCGAGTACCGAAATAGCCGAAGCCGAGTGTCGTCTTCGTCGTCGTCATCGTAGTCGTTGTCGACAGGCACCGCTGCTGACCGACGGACGATACCAACGGTTGGAAAGAACCCGCAATGACAACAACGCTTCCGTTTTTCCCAGTTCTCTCTCTTCCACCTTTCCTCTGCCCTTTTTCTCCATCTCTCTCTTCTTAGCTTTTCCTGTCTCTATTCCTCTCAATCGTTTTAATTCGTTCGCTTTTCTTTATGCCTTACTCATGATTTCCCTCTCACCTGCACTATTCCTCTATGCTTTTTGTTCGTTTTTGCTTGGGCACTCTGTCTTTCTCCCTGCCTCGCTTCCTCCGTCCATCTCTCTCACAGCGCCCGCACTCTATCTGTTGCTTAATTTATGTCTCGCTCACGCAGTCCCTTGCTCTGTAACCGCTGTATCATCCCTGTAGCGCCTCGTTCTAGCGTTGTCGTCTCGATTCTCAATTCGGTTTGCCCCACCTATCCTTCCAATGTCGGTGATAATTAAGCCAGTGCCACCGTCGCTTTTTACCGTCGCTGTCTGCTGCTACTACTAGTGGTACTACGACGACTATCATTGGAGCCGACGTAGCAAATCATTGGACGGCAGTGCAGAAAGGGCAGAGCAAGAACATCACGCTTCTAGGCGTGATCAACGTTTGGCATGTATCTGTTTACTAACGAGCCTCTTCCTAACACTACTACTGCGAGACTTTGTGTTTAGGGTGAGTGGAAAAAAATGTTTTTACGCATAAACCCTAGACCCGGAGTGATGTGGGACTTGTTGTTGTTGTTGTTGTCGGCGGCAAATTTGTTTTGTTCGTCGAGGTGGAAAATGCACACCCGCCGATGTCAGTGGAGGGTAGTGTGGGACTAAACGCCAGGGGAGAGTATAACACTTGATCCAATCCGCGCGTGCTACCCACTAAAAACCACCTCTTCTACCCTCTCCTGGTTCGGAATTGTAAACCATTACCTGGAGACCAAAATACGGGTGTCCCATGCTGTGACTCCTGTGCCTACGAATACGTCCCGAGCAGGGGGTGGGTCCTGCTCGGCAGTGGACACTAGAGGCCTAGTGTTGAATTGCGATCTGCAGCGATCCTCCTGGCCATAGTTTTTTGCGCATAAGCCCATCTAAGTAAAGGATAACGGCGTACCAGTCCGTGGCCGACTCGAGCATAATACCCACAAGAGCGGCAGCATAATACTTACTAAAAACCTCTCCCTCTCTACGGGTCGCAGGTACGACGAGATGACTACCTGGTACCGTTCGTCAACACAGCCTCAACTCCTGCTTTTACTCTGGGACTGTTGCGTAGGCAAAGCAAGCGCACATTGTGGTGATCTGTACCAAGTCATTCGTTTGATGACGATCAAACGGCGAGGTCCTCTATGATGTTCTGGCCTGTTCAGGACTACCTGCGCTATTTGTTTGCAGGGATACAGGAAGTTCCTACTCAAAGGTTCGTACCAGCTGCGCCCTATCCCACAATCGTTTTTTATAATATTATGATATATAACCTATTATAATTAGATTATTACACGACATACGGTAAACGCCGTGTTTGTTTGACGTGGTTTTTTTTCCGAGTCACAGAGAATGCGTACTGGCGAGGAGTCCGTCCGAATATACGATGCAAACATGTTTTGAAAATATCGTGGCCCGCAAGGAATTGGCGTGTGGCTGTACACTGCCACAGAGCGATTGCGTGTAGCGTCACGCTATTTACTACGTGGCCAGAAAGCTCCTCCGGTCGTCTGAGACGCCCCGTGTGTGCAATGGGAGCAATTTAGGTAGATCTCTTATAACGTTGGTAGTTTTTAGTAGCCGCGTGTGGGATGCCTATCAGACTGGTATCTTGAAGCGCCTCCAGGTATTCTGCTTTATTCTGCGCCTCTAGGTTTAGGTTGAGTTCCGGTCGCCGTTTTTAGCCTTAGAAATATTGTGGAAGGAGCCAGATGGCGATGTCCTACAGGGCGCCATTTGTCTTCCAGGACGCCATTTCAACCACGCCAGCTAGACAGTTGCGTAGGCTATAGATGTGACACTGAGAAGATGCAGGGCCTCGTCGTGCGCAATC
The DNA here is from genome assembly GCA_003439945.1 of Dermanyssus gallinae. NCBI lineage: Eukaryota > Metazoa > Arthropoda > Arachnida > Mesostigmata > Dermanyssidae > Dermanyssus > Dermanyssus gallinae. The sequence goes on from QVRM01001720.1 coordinate 2,297, forward strand.
TTTCATAAAGTCGGGCTCAGAATGAAGCCCCGGGGGAACCCCTGCGGTAACCGGATATGACATGTCAAGATAGGCGACATGTAAAATGCCAAATGTTTTAAGATAGGGCGATATATAAGAACGGGCTTTCGTGTGATGGAGGTCAAAGCATTCTGATGCCAATTAGGATTGTCAGGCTGTGCGATACTGTTTCTCCCGTCGCAAGCCACACGCGAATGCACCACGGCACCGGACTCGACAGCCGTGAATCTATTATCTTTACTACGACCCTTTACTACAACTACCCGATGCGCTGCTTTGGTTCTTGCTAGAACTGCCTGGTGATGGTAGCAGCAGCAGCAGTATCAGTATTAACAATAGCAGGGAAAATAATGGCACCACGGACGACAAGCCGACACGTCGACACGCATTAAAGCGATGACAACAATTACTACTACTACTACTACTAAAACTACTGCTACCACTAATTCGATAAGGAAGATACAAGAACAATCTGATCGGTTGCCCACTATCCGTACGGCATCGTTTTCGACGTCGTGTCGTCGTGCTGTGACGACTAATAAGAACTGGCAGCTTCTTCGGAACTTTTCCGCTTCGAGTGAGACGGTCTATTGCTCAGGGCAGGTCTCTCTGTCTGTCTGTCCGTATTGCAAAAGGAATGGAGAGACAGAGAGTTAAAGCGAACCGATGGGAAACAGCCAGACAAACAACCAGATCAGTGCCAGTGGCAGCGTACTCGTTCTCGTGATAACAAGTTCCACCTAGCAGCCCTGCATTCATTAGGATAACGATGAAGACAATGCAGTCATTCAGCGGAACTTGCTGGATGGCGCAAGCGACATCGTGTTTCTCTTCGTACGATTTGTTTTTATCCTCAAATGACGACACGGACGTGGTATTTGTTGACCCCGTTATTGTAGTGGCTGTTGTTATCGAGCACTCGTGGCTTAGTGGCAAAGCCATTTCGCTTGCATTCACGAGGTCACGAAGGTGGGTTCAAATCCTGGATCGGCCACTCTTAAATTGGCTGTCATGGTTTCCAATTTACCCAAGGTGAATTCCGGAATGAACTATAATCGATCGTGATCAAACAAAAAAACGAGAAGCACAGATGTCTGAATAAAAAGAGATGGCGCGTTACCATCCAAGCCCCCATGATCACTTTTCTCTCTACTGTATCGATCTTGCTGCTCATTGAATCATGTTGACGTTATTTCTAGTATACGCTGTGTTTGTTGCATTTTGTGCTATTTGTATCGTGCAACATTAACCCGGAAGTCAGCAGATGTTAAGAAAGATCGGTTTGAAAGCGGTATGTGTCGCGCCGGCATCGAAACCGTGGCTCCAGTTCCAGCGTCACCTCTTGACTCTGCCCCCTCTCTCGATAATGAGATCGAAACAATGTTGGTTTTTGATTCCGTGAGTACAACAAACATCTACGAAGTAACAACGGTAACAATAAAACAACAAGGATGACGACGAAATCATTAGACAGAGACGGCAACAATGTGGTAATTAATGAGAGCGGCGCTAATGAGCACGACTCCAGTCGACACAACCACGTTGAAGAGCCTTTGCGGTTCTGAAGAAAATATTAAGAGCACGCTCACACAGAGGAGTTACCGTGCGCGCCAGGTGGCAAATAAAGCTAAACAAAGATAGCTGTTTGCATCGTAGATCGGGACACAGCGAGTCTTATATTCGCCACGCGATGAACAGAGTCCTGGAACATTTCTCGTTTGTTGTCCGTCTCGACTTTGGTCACAGAAAACAGCTCTCCATGTTAGCCACCAGGTCTCAGAAATAAATATACACACAAAACATGTCAACTAGCGAATAAGCCGGTTTGACAAGTTTTTGTAAGCATTACCTTTGCGGCCTGCAATCAGTAGTCCAGTGTATATATCTAGCATTGGCCTAAACCGCCCTTGAGGATGAGAGGACACTCGTTTGGTCCGTTACGGCGCTACCCAAGCTGGTGGTAAAATTACTGAAGAAGTTATTGTTGAAGCATGAAAGTCTTTCAGTTGATTAAGTGCAACGCGTTAATGCTACGGCAGTTCTTGGCATCTTGTGCACGTGGTCTACACTGAGTCTGGATGTAGGGCTGATGTAGTTTGTCGTCAACCCCAATGTATATATATATATATAATCTAAACTTTTCGAGCTAACCCTCAACCAAGATTCAACGTCCCCCCATAAATAACCCGAGATATACGCTACTCGGAGATATTACACAGATTGGCACTAAGACTGAACTAAATATTTTTAAGATAAAAATAGCTCCAATTATAATTTACTGCCTTTGAGCCATTGCACCAAACTTATCCTTAGAGTGAAGTATACGATCGAACTGCCGCGACACGTATCGACAACTCTGGCGCTGGATCTGTGCCAAGAGCAAAACTTTGTGGAAGACCTTATCCTGGACAAATACGATTTCAGCGCGCTTATCGTAGAACAATATCGCGCCTACAGAGAAAAGTGTAATTTGAACTTTCCCATAAGGAGGTTTACCGACGGTCTTGCATTCACGACATATTGTTGGAAGCAGGGAATGCAAACAAACAGACGCATAGTCTGTAGACTGACCTGGCATAGTTACTACTAATATACAGTCACTGAAAAAAATATAGGGCCACCCATGTTTGCCACATTTCACGCATTTATTATAACCGATTGTGTAAAGATCATAATGATACATGCTCACAGAGTAACAGCGGATACTTTTATCAACAGTTGGAGTATTGGGTTACCTTAAAACACGAGATTTCGACATTTGGCACAGCTACGCTGCGAAAAAATTATAAAGTCACCACCAAGATGCATGTCTTAGCGAGTGAATTGAGTGGAATAACAATTTTTAGGCTCATTTCACGGCTCGACGGAAACGAAAGCAGACCTCCTACCAGAAATTTTTCTGTGCTGAAACGATGGGTTTGGGTCGGCGTCTCACGAGTGACGATAAGACCCAAATCAAGGCTTATAAGGATGTCGGCCTCTCTAATCGGGAAATTTTCCGTCGATTGGGGCGTTCTCGCCAAGTAGTGAACAACTTCGTGAATTTGGGTTAAAAATACGGCGTAAAAAAGAGTCCGGGGCGTCCAAATGCCATTTCGGAACGAAACAAGCGCGCAATTTTGAAGATAGTCTCGAACTCTGCGCTCTCGGCAAAGGCAATTGCGGCGGCGGCCGGTGTGCAAACGAACGTGCGAAATGTGCAAAACCTCCTCAGGAAGACACTTTGGCTCACGAGAAAAAAACTTAAGAGAAAACCACGATTGACCGCTGAGCATCAGAAAGCTCGTCTCGACTTTGCCCAGGTTACGATGTCATGGACCACTGAATGGCACCGAGTGCTCTTTTCGGATGAAAAAATTTCAATTGTGATGGACCGGATGGATTTAACTATTATTTCCACGATGTGCGCAAGGAAGAACGATTTTTGTCAAAACGGCACTCAGGTGGCGGTTCGATGATGATCTGGGCCGCTGTCGGGTATATACAAGGTCGCCGATTGTGTTTTTAGACGGTTGTGTTAATTCGACGCGCTATAGGGATCTACTAGAAGAGCAATCCGCACATTTTGAGCTGATGGGAGGACCCGACTTTGTTCTTCAACACGATAATGCCCCGATTCACACTGCTAAGTTGATCGAAAGCTGGTTCGAACAACGCCACATTGAGGTCCTACGCTGGCCTGCGGTCTCACCTGATCTTAATATTATCGAGAATGTATGGAGCTGGCTCGCCCGAAAGGTTTACACCGACGAAAAACAATTTTCAAACCAGGTAGAACTAAAAAAAGCAATTGTGAAGGCTTGGGACGAGCTCTCGCAGGACGTCATCCAAAATTTGTTCAACACTATACCAAACCGCATTTTTGAAGTTATCCGACGTAATGGGAACTTCACTAAATATTAAGTATAGTTGTTAGGTGCCGTGAAATGAGCCCAAACGTTGTTATTCCACTCAATTCACTCGCTAAGACATGCATCTTGGTGGTGACTTTATAATTTTTTCGCAGCGTAGCTGTGCCAAATGTCGAAATCTCGTGTTTTAAGGTAACCCGATACTCCAAATGTCGATAAAAGTATCCGCTGTTACTCTGTGAGCATGTATCATTATGATCTTTACACAATCGGTTATAATAAATGCGTGAAATGTGGCAAACATGGGTGGCCCTATATTTTTTTCAGTGACTGTATATGCCTAAAAGGGTATTGCTATGAAATAGAAAACTGTGTATGTAAATATTGTGACACGTGTAATATTGACCGATACCACATACTGCAATGCAAGGAAATAGAAGCTGATCCGATGCTTGCAGTAGTGAAAGATGTTATCAACCGATATGAATTTTAAATAATAATTACCAACTCTTTGTGAAATAAACTTGAAATTATATATATATATATATATATATATATATATATATATATATATATATATATATATATAATCAGAAAAGTCTGTCGCTGAGGATAGACAAATTTGGTAATTGCGGAACTCTAGTGTGCAATTACCAATCATGTAAATATAACTAAGAAATAAAAAATATAGTAACCAAATACAAACAAACGAATTAGACACGATGACACGAGTAATGTTTTTGACAAAAAACATATTTTGTAATTCTTATTCGGTACTAAAATTTAAGCAGCACACAACTAGCTTTATCGACGACAAATACTCTCCCCCCTTCGGTGTGTCATTCAAGACGGATAAGTCCCTCTATAGACGAGCACTTCTAATGGAGCGTTTGTTTACTATACAGCACTACAAAATACAGAGCAGAATATCATTAACTTAGAAGTGAAATAACCATAACTTGTTTTTCTTGTTAAGATGGCAAACGGATAGACTTTAGAGCTAGAGTACAAGTAGAAGACGTTTGTAACCATAGTAATAGTAGCTTGTCGCGTCAACTTGGAACTATTACCGATGCCGAAGGGTCAACTAAGCACTTTACCTAACGAGGCGGTCGTTGGGCGTACTTGATATTCCACTGAAAACGATCCCAAGCAGGGAAATATTTGATGGAGGAGCATCGTCCCTACAAGGCAGACACAATACTCCCCTTTTCATTGTCACGGGCTGCATTGTAATAGATAAAGCGAGAAACAGCCAGGGGCAAGGGGGGGGGGAGAAAAGGAGAGGGACAACGAAGAGGCAGGTAGTCTCGCAAAGGCTTCTTCTATTCTCTATAGGAATTCTCGGTGGAGATTTTCCCCCTATCGTTTTGACGTGAATTAATGTCAAGGGGTAGAGAATATTACGTGTCGATATTCCATTGTGATTGCATGTGCCTACCTTTTCACTACTAGACGCAATGCATTCTCATTTTCGCTAATTACTCGACTATATTACATAGCGTCCGTCGCTGACCTTGTTGTTGTTGTTGTAGTCGTCGTTATTGTCTTCCTCGTCGCCATATCATCGTCTCACTGGGTAATCAGCTAGCTCGGTCACGCACTATTTACCGAGCTAACACGCTCTGCATCACAACGGTAGTAGTAGTAATAGTAGTACAAATAGTACTCGTTGTCAGACCCACGTGTGTTTACTACGGCGATGGACTCGAGGACGCGCCCCAGGAGAGGTGCCATGATTCGGAGGAGCAGATGGGCGGAGAAGCGCGCCTCTGCGACTCTTTCCAAACACGCTGGGGGCGGACTTACCTAGTATGTGGAGGTCAATGCACGAGCGTCTACCTTAATGACAGAAATCAACGCGAAGTTTCATCCAATAATAAACACTCACGGCATTCTTTGGGAAACTCCTTTGGGAAAACCCTCAGCCAACGTTTGACGTCCACGGAGCTGCTTTTGCATTGTAGTTCGTAAGACGGACTCCCGTAAATACAAATATGCAACGGTGGGGATCAAAGCCGTGCGCCTATGTATCTCCTCCGCGTGAATGCTGCACCTGATAGTCTTGGCCGAGAATCTCGAACTCGGTGATGGTGTACTGCAGCTACGATCGAGCTCAACATTCACGGTCAAGACTATGGCAATTAGCCCCCCAGTCTTCTGGGCACTCGTGCGCGCCCCCAGGCCTCTGGGCACAAAGCTAGTCATGTACAGAACCCTCCGCCTCACGATTTTTTGCAAAATTGTTGTTTTATATAGTGTTACTTTTGCATACGCAGTGTCCGGCTGATGGGGACATGGCTAAGAGATGGCTGGTGGCGTTAGTGGGTTAAGGCCCTACACTACCGGCTCACAGTTGCTGGCGACGAGTTTCCTGCAGTGGGGTGCGGTGTGTGTGTGAGTGTGGGCAAGTGCAAGCATTTTCCGGGTACTACAACTACTACTCTATAAAGAAAGAAAACAAAGATCTAGTAGTAAACAGTTGACGTTGAAGCAACGGCAGGGGTCAACAGTGTGGTCAACGTAACTATAAAAGACGTAGCTATACGCAACGCAAGTGAAGCGGAGAGAGGGGACATTTACGTATAGTTGTGTATCCAACTTCCTGGTGCCTGGTTAGATGAACAGACTGCGATCTTTGTATCGGGTTATGTGTATCGAGTGCATGCAGGCATGCATGTTATTGTTGTTGTTGTGGTGTGTGTGTGCGTGCGTGTAATTATGAAGCTTTGTTTACGTATATCCATATGTATACGTGAGAGCGTGTGATACGCGCGTTCATACACAGACTTGCATGCGTATGTGGGGTGATTTGCTATCGAGACGGCGCACAGCAGCGGTCGGCCATTCTCGCTGCTACCGCGGCCGCCGCCGCCACTCGCACAGCTGAACGAGTCTCGAGGGAGCAGTTGTGCTATGTTGTATACGTTTATGGGTGTCTACCGGCATGGGCTGATGGCCGTGTATGTATGGAACTATGTATGGGGTGTAGGTATAAATGTACGTATGTTTCTATAGATCTACCTTTGTGTGCAGGCATGTATTGGTGCGCGACTTTTGGCCGTTATATTGGTCGTGGCGGATGACGCACGCTACGCATGCTCCGGGGGTGCTTCTGGTACTTCAACGGCAACACGGCGGGCAGGGGGGCGGGGGGGAGGTAATATGTTGTCGTGTATGGTTCGCCTGTCTCTCAAGTCGGATTTATTTATCGAGCAGCGCGATCAAATCGTAGACGCAGCTACGCGCGAGCGGCGCTGGCCACTCAGCCAACAACAGTGTGTGGGAGGCGGCTGCCGGCTGGCGGGAAAAAACGCTCGAGGAAAATTAAGAAACCGCCGCGCTACATGCCACTGGTGGTATGGATACACAATATTCACTGGAATATATATATATATATATATATATATATATATATATATATATATATATATATATATATATATATATATTGAAATGTATATATAGCAGATAGGGACATTCCTAGCAGATGTATTCATTCAATAAAACCACCGTTTGCTAGAATCACCACGCTTCAATGGAGACCTAAACCGCCTCAAGGCATCTTGCAAAGCCTGATTCTATCAAGATATTTGAAAACATGCGTTACACGGAGGAAGTGAGCGAGACTGCGTTGTGATGTCGAGTTTTTCTATCGAGGTCTAAAATGCTCAATCACGCCTTACGAATAGTAATCCAGATGATTCAAATCTGGACTGCTAGACGTCTGCGGTTGCTTTGCCCAGAACATGCCAGAACACACAGCTTATATATGAGCTACGCGAGCCACCGTGCCATCCTTTTAAAATACGCACTGCAAACTATTGCACGCAGCATGTATCCACTGTTCCGCTACAGTGTGCAGGAAATGCTAAATTACCTTTTTGTGTCATTTTTTGGCGTTTTCGAACGCACAGGATAGAGCTATCACGTATCGTTTCCACTAGACGCCACACTTATGACGTGCACATAAGCTGGAAATGTACTCTAGTCCGCAACGTGGACATTTTCTGGATTGGGGCAAGCCGACGTTCATATTGCTAGTTTAGTTCTGCGTCGTCGGTTAACATTTTCTTCTCTTCAGAAAAGAGTCGAAGGCCACGGTCTGCTGCTTTGTGCCTGAGGCTACCCAGGAGAACCCGACATCGAGCAAGCCTGTTTGCGCGCTTTGTGGGCTTCACAGAGATTCTGTCAGACTGTTTACGGTATAGTAAGACTGATACCCGAAGTTCTCAAAATGACAACCAACTTATGGTTCGCAGACCCGTTAAATTAGGTGCTCAAAACGCGCACTGAAGGATGATAACCGCCCAAGACGCAGTTTTGCAGCGTTCACTTAGTTCCGGACTCCTCACAGAGCGCACAAGTCGCGAATCGTCTGCTCTGCTGACTCATTATCTACAGCCGCATACTTAGCATTAATATTGTAACCTGCTGTTTTTGGAAAAAAGAAAATACATTTATTTCAGTAGAGATTCGTCCGGCGCGAAGATCGATAGCTGATCTCTGCTAAAATTCCTCAGACGCAGCTGCCCAGTCAGCCATGGACGGTATTTGTTTTCATTCTACTTGAAACAGGCTCTCCTTGGATTCCAGACATTACGCATGAATGCATTCTAGTTACGTTCAGTCAGCCCACCAATGTTCACTATATATATATATATATATATTTCTTGCTAGCCATGGCAAAATACCGCTATGGGCCCGCCAGCAAGATAACCTAATAAGTAAGCAGCGCTATATCGGTACATAGTTGGCCCGATTACCCCCTAATTTCGGTATTGGATAGATGTATAATAAAATTATTTGTTTTGACTGCAGTTAGTACGTACAACTTATATCTATCTACTATTTGCAGAGATGTTTACAAAACAAATCATCTGATATTGAGATTTTTTGTTTTCTTTTAACGCATCCTGCACACTGCTTAACATACAATCGATTCGATGAATCGAAGAAATCACGTTTATATATATGTATATATATATATATATATATATATATATATATATATATATATATATATATATATATATATATATATGAGTATGTATTCATTAGTTTATGAAATATGCTGACATCGCTACAAAATGGCCACACCGAGGGGCATGAAGGACGGCTTGCTTCTGTTTTTTGCTGATACGGCAGAGAAGATGGTTTTACTCAGGCGACCAACATGTACATACCCTCTTCCTCTTACTTACAAAATCTCCAAACGAAAGATGTGGGCACACTTCGGTCTCTCTCGGCTCTCGCTCCACCTTGTTTCAAACATCATGTTTGTTAATTAACGAGTTATCGTCTTCGTCGTCGATATCGTTTGACGAAATCATGAATTGGTGACGCACTCATTCATGAACCATTAATAATCTTCGGCTATTTGGCCGCTCATGACACGACACTATGCATATTTATATTTCTCTCTCGCCCTGTCTCAACGATATATGTATATATATATATATATATATATATATATATATATATATATATATATATATTCATATTCGCCTGGGCTTCTGCTCAAATCTGTCGCAGACCGGCCAAATCCGATCGGCATTTGCAGCGGGGTGGGCCACCCTGCAGCACTAATCATCATCGTCGTCGTCATATTGTCATATTCACCGTGTTTGATGTTGACGTTGTTGCTTTCGTTGTTGTTGACGATTTGCTGGTGCTGCTGTTGCTGCCATTGTTGTTGTTGCTGTTGTTGTTGATGGTGATGATGATGACGATGATGTTGTTAATCATCATCATGATGTTGCTGCTGTCGTTGCTGTTGTAGCTGTCGTGTTAGTTGTTGTTGCTGGCAATCTGCTGGCGCTATCGTCCATGTGGATTTCTTAGACATTTTTTAGCCATAGCGCCTTTTATTCGTTGTATCCTTTGCCATTTACCCGCCTTCCCCCCTCCAGGAAGGGTCTTTTCCCTCTCTTTTTCTCTCTCCTACTGTTTCTATCCTTCTCCTCTATGTGACATTGCTTCGCGTGCCGCGCGTATTCCACAACGGCCAACTTCGCCGTCGCTGACTGTCGGACACTGTTTGGCTCGATCCTATACTGACCACACTGGCGTTGCTGCTGCTGCTGCTGTTCCTGTAGGACCACAGGGGCCGCTCTTCAGCCCGTCGGCTCAACCTTAATCGGTTGCCAACCCCAGCGACGACAACAAAAACAGCAATAACAAAAACAACAATAACAACAACAACAACAGCAACAATAACAACACCAGCACCAGCAGCAGCGGCGTCGCAACGACCCAGTAGCAACGAAATTAATTTTCGATTAATCTCGAATAGCTTATCTGCGATGAAATCACTCATCTCTGTTACGCGGTGCCGCGGTTACGGTGCTACCAGCGGCGTTTTGATTCTGCCTTGTTCCCTCTTTCTCTCTCTCTTTCGCTCGCTCCCTCCCTCCCTCAACCCCCTTTTGCCCGCTTCTTCTCCCTCTGTCGGCGCCCCTCCCTCTGCGTTCCACTGTGCTCTGGCTGTCCGTGTCTATATGTCTCCTCACAATCGTCCTCCCATCTGCCCCGTTGCTGTGCCGACGCGTCGCTTGTATGCGCGGTCTGTTCGTCCGTCGTCCTGATTGACGCTACGATATTGCTAATAAAATATCTATTAGTGAGTGGAACGCGCATTATTATTACCGCCACCATTACTAGCGCGCTCGCTGCCGCCGCCGCCACTTTAGCATCGTCGCAGCAGTGTAGTGGTGGTTGGTGTACGATGCTGTAGCAGTAGCGGCAGCCGCTCGAACCCTTCATAGGCACAAACGGCTAGAAGGGCGGCAGGCCGACATACAGACAGACAGACAGACAGATAGACGTATAACGTATTGTATATGTACACAGGCACAGCCTACGACGCAGGCACGCTTCCCCGTGCGCACGCGACGTCGCCACCCTTCCAATTACGTTGAACTGACGACGACGACGACATCCAGCATCATCATCTGCATCATCATCAGCATCATCTGTTTCAAAGAGGGGGGGGGCTCATGCAGAGGGGAGAGAGGGAGAGAGGGTAGACGGAGAGAGAGAGTAAGGACATCATCTGGGAAAAGAGGAAGAATGTGTGTACAGTAGCAGAGTGGGACAAGCGGCGAGCCAACGTGAGCAATGCTCACCCACTCCTTTGAGTTTAACCGTTTCTTTGTCTTTCTCTCTCTTGAATCTTGGCTTTGTGGAGCGAAGTGTGGAGGGTTCACACAACAAAGACAGACTACGGCGAAGCCTGCAGTGTCAACTACAGTAACAACAAGACAGCAGTAACGTGGAAACAACAACAACAATCTTAAACGACCACGTAATCTGACGTACGACACTGCCGGCAGTTGGCAGCTGCTGCAGTAACAAAAGATAACAACAACAATAATACCAGGCAATAACAACAGTGACTGCAAATTATCCTTCACTAATTAAATACAGTTGGTTCAACAGTTGATCTCTAGAAATCTACCCACGAAAAGGAACTTTTATTGGCCAACAGCTAGAAGTAGAAGGTTGGATACTTTTTTAAATCTTGTTGAACTGAACACATCTTCGCAAAGTACACGATGAGGCCATTAGCCAAATGTTTGCCCTTGCCCTACGTACGGTAAGGTTTGCACGACTTGCACGTGAGTAGTTCTTATATTTTCTCTTACTTCAAGTCAACGGTATCGTTTATAAAAGGACTGCTTCCAATTGAATTTACCTTAAGGAAAAAGTATATTAAACCTTTGGGGGTCGTTACAGCCGTAGTGTTGAATTTTGAGTGGTTTTTAACCGTATTGCTCGACAAAGTTTCGGATATGTATATATCTTACTTGGTAATAGAAACGTCTTGGGAAAGCACTTCAGTAGCTACATAGGTACATTTTCTCATCGCAGATCATTAATTGGTCTCAAAGGTCTCCGAGTCATTTCTTTACCCCCAAATAGCCTTAACTGGGGCGTACTTATTGCCCCCAGCAGCAGCAGCAGAAGCACTAGAACGGCTACCATTAGTCAATTTGCCTTTAAAGATCTATTTGCTCAAACGTGTTTCGCCTCTGGGAGGGAAGTTGGTATGGCCTGTATACCTGATTTAAACGTCGACGTATAGCCTCGTCGCGATACTTGAGTCGGTCGTTCGGGCCCGTCGACGCGTCTTGTCGAGCCGGCAGGTAATGGAGTTCCTGCGCTCGAAATGAATAAACGCTCCTTCTGTACTTCTGCCGTGCGCGTCCGCTTATCTAGCCAAAGGTAGGCGCGGCATACCGCCGCGGCCTGAACTGTCGAACTATTTTCGCTGCGGAAAAGGGTACTAAGGAACAGCAGCCAGCTAGCTCGTGTCAAGGGCATCGTTTATCCATTGTACATTATCTTCTCATCTTCTCAAAGAACCGAACACGATGCACGCGCAAGATCTCTCGTGTGCTGGCGCGTTCTGTTGGGCATGCACTGAAGCAAACTCTTAAATACGGGCCACTGAAAGACATGGATATAAGTAGGATTACAGGACAACGTTCTCTGTTTAGGCTTCAACAGAAAACAGCGTTATCCTGTAATCCTGCTCAAACACGGAAGCGAGTCGTTGGTGGTGAACAACGAACAGATCTTTGGAAGGTAAAGAAAAGGCGCACTAGAAGCAAGACACATTAGGTTTAAGGTTATACACACACACACACCAGTGACACGTCCCCGCAGGCTGACTATGACAAATACCTTTAAAGTAGATTGTAAAACGCGGAAGATAATGTTAGTGCTACATTTTTTTGAAGGAAATGCGTTTGCGCACATCCGCTGGACTATTGCTACAATCACCGTTAGCAATCATACAGCTCAGAAAGACACGTTGGACCGTGGCCGCCCTAAAAGGGTTAGGCCGTCTTCCTTTTTAGCTTTCTCTTTCCCTATATATATATATATATATATATATATATATATATATATATATATATATATATATATATATATATATATACATATATATGTATATGTATATATATACCTTTTAACCTTTATTCCATTCAGAGGTATTGGATCATTGCCCTTTATATAGAGGAGCGAGAGAGGCAATCATAATACATCAGGCAACCCAGCCAAACGTGTTCTTTCGATGTGCTCTCCGTAGTAGCTTCGTTCGAAAGCTGGCCGAGGAAACCTACCTGCGACGCCTACGTAAAAGTCGTGGCTCACAGAGCTGGCTGAGGGCAGCTCAGCCTGGTTTGCCATTGTTGCGCAAACGCGCGCAGCTACAATTTCAACTTACCGAAACCAAAAGATCCCTCCTACTCGATTCCACGTTCAATCAAAAGCTAAGCTAGCTCGCAAGAGAGCAAGGAACCAGGCCCCACGATAGATGATTTGACCGGCCTTCATCCACACCGCGTCTTTCTACCGCCCTGCTAGCCGGTCCTGTGCAGCTCTGTCGAATCTTTCAACGATGATGCGTGATAAGATCTTCTTTTTTCGCGTCTCTTTCTGCAGGCAAAACGGAAACGGTGCACAATAGTAACAACGAACAGCGACGAAGATAGGATATTCGATCAGGGATAGAGTTCAGTAGGCCGGCGCTCCTGACAGAACTGCGAAACAGATTAGAAGTAGCTCCGAGGCATACCTGGGTCTGCAAAGATGATGATAGACCAATGGCCCCTCTATGACCTTTCGTAGAAAACAGACTTAGTAGAATCACGAATGCCGGTCCGCACGTCCGCCCGTCCGACCACGCTGGGTTTTAGCAGGAGCTTGCCCAAGCTAAAGCTCGGCCTCAACAAAGAAAAATAACTCCAGCTGCACAATAAATTTAGCAAAAAAAATCCCTGCTCAAAAGCATCGATTACCCAGCACTCAGCATCCAGCCAGGGCAAATGGACGCTTTGGTTCACCTTGTCGAGAATGGACGGTAATAAATCTCCGTTCTACTTTTTCTCCGTGTATCATAAAATCGAATGAAAAAGCTGTCACAAATAAGCGCGCAGATCGGTCAACCTCAGCATCAGCGGAGTGCCGAATACGGATATTCGGCGTATTTTCGATATGTAATGCACTCATGCACGCATTTTTAAGGGTGTTTCCAAACCTCGCCACACTTTAGCAATCTGTATGGCTAATATAGTTTGGCCAGTCAACTATTATAATAGACATTTTTTTTCTATATGGAATAGTTGATAATTGGCGTTGTGTATCACTGTTATGCTTTTGGGTTAAGCCGACAGCATGTGGCCTCAATTTGTTTACATAAGTGATTACACGTCATCTGCGTAAGCATGAATCAGACGCTCGCTACGTTAAATGGCTGTTTGTAAGCGCACGTTTATACGCTTGTTCAGCGTTAGTACAACAAATGGCATTTGCAATTTTTATAATATACAATAACTTATAAATTTATATTATATTGCAAAGTATGTCAAGGTAATAAGCAAGCGATCGAATGGATTGTCATCACGTTACACTAGATTCGGATATAAAATAACGATTGGTAGATGTTTTCCTGTGTTAACTTATACATTTTTAAATTTTGCGACTTACTATTTTGACCAAGAAAGGCACGCGTGTGCACAGGCTACTTTATTTAGATTTGGTATCATTAAAACTTCGTCTGTTTGCGTTTAAACATGGGTTACGCACTGGCGTTTTGTTGATATCGTTGTATATATATTACCAGTGGGATGAAATTCAAACAGAAATGGGAAGCAGTATATTCACAACGCCAGATCAAACAGATGCAGTAATGACAGCACTATAAAACACAACGTGGAGCCAGACTAGAACAAATGCTGAGGAAGATGCAAAAACCGGGAAAATTCAGTGCCACATCATTATTAGATATTTGAGTTTGCCAAAATATGCTAAATAACCGCTGACTAGCGCATTTGACGTGGTACTTTTAGGTAGATTTATGGAAATCTAAGAAATAGTTCGTTCATAATTTAACGAAAATGGAATCTTGGAAGTCTGTAACGCTTGACGTATGGTAACGCCTCATACTGTACCTTTGCGTACTTTTTTACGGGCTGACTCTCAGCCAAGGTTTAACGTCCACGGTACTGCCTTTTGCATTGCTTCATAGACGGACCCCCATAAATACAAATGTGCAACGGTGGGGTTCGAACCCGCGCACTTATGTGTCTCCTCCGGTCGCAAGGCTAATGCACCACGCCACCGGCTTCAATACCTTTGCGTACCTAGCGAGTGTGGAGCGCTTTCCGAGGAAGCTTTTACACCACGACGAGGATAGGCTTGGCACCCTCTTAGATTGGATAGGACACCTGACTCATAGTCATAGGTTTCGTCTTTCAGCTGCCGTTTGAGCTCCTTGACGTCTCACAAATTCTCTATTAGAGTTTGGCAGCTTTGAAGGCGGGTGAGCAATTGTATCCGACATTTTAGGTTAGACAACTACGCTACTTCAAAACATCGATCGCTTGATAAACCGTGTTTGTCATGTGTGTCATCTATATTAAATTCATATTACATACCCAAAGAGGGTGCAGTTTTAATAATTAAATTAGTAAATAAACGAATAAATAGAACAGCCAAATACATAGGTGAGAAATGTTTACTGAAAACGTATAAACTCTCAGAGAATGCGAAATGAACTTTTGTCCCAAATTTATTTTCAAAAGAATGAAGATATACTTGTTTTAAAATTGCTCAGTCTTTCCCAGGTTCATCGATCATTGGAAGGACAATCACATGAACTTGTTATTCTCTGGCATTATAAATAACGTGCTGTTTTTACGATTGGGGTTTTTAGACCTCATGGCATATTTTGATTCTACATGGGTTGGAATTGTGTGTTTAGTTTTTCTATGTCGGTCAATAATACAAATTTCATTATACTTGTACGCCAAAACAAAAATGCTCTGAGAAAATGTTCTATTTAAGAAAAAATCAGCTTTAACAAACTCTACAGTTCTTTATATAGCTTAGAGCATATTTTCGAAACTCTCTCGTAGTTGGACGCAATTCTACATGGTCGACCGAATTGAAAACACCGCGTAATTGCACGTCTTTATTTCCTTTCAGTGTAAGTGTATACTCACTTAAAGTAGGATGACATCACAAACGTCATCAAGCTAAATCGCGCTCTATTAGAGCTATCTTTGGCAAATCGCCAATGGTGGGCGAAACGGTGTGGTGACGATGTCCTGTAACTCTGGTGGCATGAGTCGTATTATCCCCTAGCTGTTACGTCTTAATCTCTTTCGTTCATTGGTGTTATCCCGTACCCGGCCTACTACTAGGCCATGTACAAGACCCTGTTCATCCCGGTTCTATCCTACTGTCCCTCTTCTCAACTGGAATGGTGGATATGATGGGGGAAGAATAATCCATAGAGCTAGAGTATTACAGAATAGCGCACTTAAAGCTATTTTTAGAAGAATACGTACGCATTTGGTCCGATACCTGTACAATTCTCATAGCCTATTGCCCGTTGATAGAGTATATACCCTGCGGGTTGCTACGTTGGTTTGCAGGATTTCCCGGGAAACCTCCTGTATCTCCCGAGGTTTCGATTTCACTCGTCTATATCGTGAGCACATCGTCAAGGCGTGGCACGACCTTTAAAGTGCCTCGTATGCCGTTGAAGTCTGGTCGATGCACCTGCGTGCCGCCCACCACCAGTAATCTGATCAGCTAAAAGATTAAAAAAAGACTTGAAAAAGAGTCGATGGCTTGCCATTGAGCATCACTTTATACACGCGAAGTAGAAAAAGTCCGGCTTTTGGATTCGTTGCCGGTGTGCTCGGGGTAGTGAGCTTTTTGGTATGGGCCGCTGAAATAGACATATAGATGTTTTACCTATGCGCATGTATAAGTGACATGTAAGTCAATGTATAGTGCGAAAACGGGTAAGTGTACTGACAAATGTAATTTCACCCTACTTTATAAAATGTCATTTTTCCCCCAAAAACTTTTGCATTTGTAACGCAGTTTTGCAAATAAACGACGTTCTAAATCTGAAAATTTACTACTGCGATGACTTGGAAGTGTTATGAGCTCATTGTTCAGAGCAGCACATACAATCGAGATTCTACTATTGTGCGATTGGGTTTTGATAATAGGGCGCTTGCAATGTGCTCGATGCGTGAGGCTACCGCCTTGAATGCTTGCGAATTTTTACATCTTTAAGCTGTCACGGGAACTAAAACGTTGTTAAGCGCAGTTCCGCAAATAAACCACGCTTGAAATTGAATCTTTTGCGTGTATTAAATACGCATTCATATTGTATTACATCATACAGGATAACATATACGATGTGTCACGGCTAAATCCGGACCAATTCACGTCGCTTGGTTCAAATGCTATATCCAAATAAAAACCGATATTCGACTGAAATGCTTTTCATGTGTTCTTGCGGTTACGTTCCTAGCGGACATACTCGATTCAATATATCCGCCGTTTGCTCCAATCAAAGCTTTGATTTCCGACGTAAACCGCCTACAGGCATGTTGCGAAATTTGCCTATTACGATTTATAAATGCTTGCCCAATGGAGATAGCGAGTGAGTCTGTGATGTCGAGTTTTGCTAGATTCTAGCGTAAAAATGCCCCACACATAGAAGATTTAAAGCCAGGCTATTAGGCGGCCACAAAGGCTCTTCCCTGACTATGCTTATGTGTTTTGCCAGCCAATTCCACTAAACTGCTGTATGAGCGGGTCTTGCTGAAACACGTATTGTAATCCGTTAGACACAGAATTTGTTCACACTGCCATCACAGTGTGCACAACATGCGAATTAACACTCTGTGTCAATATTTACCCCCTTTTGAAAACAGCATGTTGCCATCACGTCCGTTTCACTGGATACCGCATCCCAGACGTGCACATAAGCCGGAATGCATTGTCCCACGATAGGGACATCTCCTGCATCATGGACAGGTCAACGACAATTTTGCTGATAGATTTTTGCTTCTACGGTGAATATCTTCTCGTCAGAGAAAAACCGTTTTGCTTCTTCGTTTGCTTCGAAGAAGAACCGGTTTGCTCCTTCTTTATGCTTAAGGAAATCCATAACCAGTTGACACCAAGCAAGTCCGTTCGCTTTATTGTCCTTAGAGAGATTCTGTCTGACATATATAGTATAGGACTGATACCGCAGGTCCTAGCGAACAATCCGGGGGGCGGTGAGAAAGATGGGTTCAGCGGATTTGTGAGTCCCACACTAGTTGCTGGCAGCTGCCGGCGTCGCATATGCATTTTGCGTTTCCTAAACCTCCTATAAAAAGAGTTCGTATGAGCTTATATACCGCTTTTTATTGTTCTGCAGTTTTCTAGTTATGTTATCAACATGACTACCGCCAGCCACACCACGCTATGATATCTAGCATACATATAGGACCGTATACATACAAGTATACGTTTCAACGTCTTACGCATCTACAACCATCTTACGGCTAACGAAAGGTATTGTCGCTCTACGATGCGCGATGAAGTCTGTGGGCAGCAAAAGCTGTAATTTACCGCTTTTGCTCCGCTTGTTCGAGATTTACTGTTTATCATTGCCTTTGTCCTACAGACACCTCTGTCAGTCTCGCTTAATTTCTTTCTCCGCTTTCAGTAGCGTGTCTCCTCTTAGCACATTGACGACACTATTCCTTGATGTACTTGGCAATCTAAAAATACCCTTTAAAAACGAAAAAAATTGCCCTGGTCTACCAAACGCAACTTTTTTTACTTTAAGTCTGTCCCAGATTAGTGATAACCGTACGTGGTAATGCGCACCATCTATAGCTCGAAAAGAGCGACTGTTGTTGTCTGAACTGACAGCACAAGTGGGCTTTTGATTCCCGCGGCTGCTTCGTTTGGACGTGGGTTCGAAAAGTGGTGCTGCTCTCTGATTTAACTGGTTTTACTCTAAAGCTACTATAATCAGAGATGAGCACGCATCTGTATTC
Organism: Dermanyssus gallinae; assembly: GCA_003439945.1. Classification (NCBI taxonomy): domain Eukaryota; kingdom Metazoa; phylum Arthropoda; class Arachnida; order Mesostigmata; family Dermanyssidae; genus Dermanyssus; species Dermanyssus gallinae. The sequence goes on from QVRM01001720.1 coordinate 21,039, forward strand.
AGTAGAATTCTGACCTACTCTTGCGTTCATTCTCACCTGCTCCTGTAGCCTTCCCGGGAGCTCGAAGAACAGTAACGAGTTTAGTGCATCGCCCCAGTGCTGTAGTTTGTATGCGCCCTTCCGTGCGATATCAATCCGCAATCAATCATCATCCTTCGTTGCATTAAAATATGAGTGAATAGATTCAGAAGTTGTTTCAGCATTTAGGATTTGGCTAAATCTTGGGCCATTGTATCTCACAGCCTAAGTCAGTACAAAATGTGCTTTCAATTGAAAAGGTACGAAACGTCGTAACAACCAAACCAGTTGGAATGTGAATATGCCGCTTTGGTATAACGTAGTAAGACATATAGGGACGCGAATGTACGGCGTGGCTCTGCGCATGACGGAGGAGAGAAGCAGGTAGTTGTGTGTCCTGTGCCCAATCAACACGGCACTGCGTGTAAGCACAGTACAGCGTTCCTATTGCAAAATTCGACGATTGAGAAACAGCCAGATATGATTACATTTCTGACTGCAGAAGGTGTTCAACCAACCGATATCTATCGTCGAATGGTCCATTACTTTGGCCCGCAAAAACACCTCTAAGATAGTCGTTTCAACTCGGACGACAAACGAAAAAGAACGCAGTGGAGTACTGGCATGGCCCAGTGAGAACAGCCGCAGCAAATCTGAGAACAGGGAGTCCTTCGGGTCGTGAAACAATGGGATTTTGTGCTCATGGTTCTGGTGATTACTTTTGAATAAAGACTTCAATTTAAACCAGCTTATATATATATATGTAAGGTTGGTTTAAATTGAAGTTTTTATTCAAAAGTAATTACAAGAGTGTATATATATATATATAGAAAAGGAATCATAGAAGATAATAATACGTAACACGATTTACCAACCGAGTCTTGAAAAGTGTTATTTTTTTCTCATTATATAAAATCAGTTTTTCTTATTATGAAAATACATTTTGAAAACCTATTTGATTTTATAAATGTTGTCCACAGGTGACGCGAGCTGCAACCAAAGTCGAGAATGAAACCCCAATACTGCCAGCAACTGGTCCAGCTCATACGTCGGCTGCAATTAAGGATTGCACTCAACAAAAATGAGCAGAATAGTCGTAAAAACAAGACACGAGCTAACTAGAGGGTTGCAGCGTTTCATTAGAATGCAAAGTACTAATTTAGTTGGGTACATTCAAATAGAAGGCGGACGAAACGGGACAACGTTTTGTCCTTACCGTATAAATTCAGCAACAACTGTTATTATCTTTCCACAGCCCTCGAAAGTCCTAACATGTGCCGAGACGGTACACTCCATTGCGATTGCTTGTTATAACTGTACTGCACGCAATTGCAGCTGTTTATGACATGGCTATCAGCTCGGACAGAAGCTCAGACTTGTTGGACCTCCACGCACGAGGCAATGACTGTTCTCGAACAATAATGCGCAATCTCATTTAGGTTGCGTATCGAGAGCAAGCAAGAGAGAGAGAGAGAGAGAGAGACTCGCCGCCATTATTAACCATCATGTTATTACATAGCAGTCTTGCGGAATATTATGAGTATGCTCCGCATGCGGGCATGTGATAGCGAAGCCGAAAAGATTGCTAAGCTTGCATCTCGATGGCCTTTCTATTGCGCGTACGCGATTCGCCAACTGTTGAAGCCTACGCACGCAGACTTTTGCCAAGATGAAAGGGTTGAATCACACTGTCTTTCAATACGACAGTTTATGCCGGTTCAACAAATGCATGCTTTCGATGCAGGCGCAGCGGTGGAACATGAATCTCACCTCTGTTTGGCGTGTCTACTAATAGCATCACCTATAGTCGAGCACGGCGAGGCCCGCAACATTGCGCTGGCTCCAGGCGAACTTCATACCACCTGAGGTAACACAGCGCATCCTGAAAGTACGTCAAATACGCTGAAAACAAGATAAACATCTCTTTGAAGTATAGGAGGAGGAGAGATCTAAGGGAAGGAATAAGGGGTAGTCGAAGATGTTATGCCCTTGTGTTTTGTTTGCCCTAGAAAATTTGCCCAACCTAAATGGAACTTGTTTCTGTACAAAACAGCACGAAACGTAATCCAAGCTCTTATGACCTTGTCTGTCCACCCGCTTGAAACTAAACGCAATTAGAAGACTCGAGCAGATAACAAATACTATACTAAGACGTTTTTTCCTAGTAGTGATCTCATAGGTTGGCGCAAAGAGCAGGAACGGTATCCTGCGGGCTCAACGGGAATAGTTGTTAAAACGAACTTTATCCTGCTCAGCACTGCAACGTTAGCCCGCGACCCGACATACGAAGAGTTAGTTCGGCTTGTTTGGTTAAATTTATACATTTCGCTAATTAACTCATAAACGCGTGTCGATTGTTGGTATCTGGACTTCCTCCTCTCGTGAAAAAAAAAGCAAAACGGAAAAATTGCACTACCGTGACTCTAGACGCGGTGGAATAAGCCCCAGTACCTTCAGCCCATTGGGCTGACATGTTGACGTGGTGGAGGAACTGTCGCCTAAGCAACGTTATAGAGCTTTGTCTAGTGGGCGCAGTGAAAATTTTGGTAGTGCATTCTGCAGTATACAAACTGGCCATCACTGCACCATCTTTTTCCAGTTCGACCATCGCCGCATTCCTGAAGCAGATGATGGCAACTATCGCCTTGCCAGCCAATTAATATATTTGGAGGCTCTCTTATTCTCTTATGGAGGCTCTTGCCTCAAAGTCTCCTCTAGAGATTCATATATTCTTCAATCGTGGCCCTCACACGAGCTAAATGTTTGTATTTCGCTGCTGTTTTTGGACGACCTTCACGGGGCTTGTTGTACAGATTGAAATGCCCAACTCGACATTTTTCGAACGATTCGTAGATACTCCTCAGGGAGGATGCTTTATTCCCAATCGATTCAAGCTCTTCTAAACACTTGTCTGCACTTAATCCTCGCTGAAAGCCATACAAAATAACAGTGTGCAAGCCTATATTAGGGCTCATTTTCTCACATTATGCAAAAATGTTTCCAGGGTCCTACGTTCATCATATACATCGTGTGAGATTTAAACTCTGGAAAACAATTTAGAGCTTGCATTAAATAATTAGCTATGTTGCAGCTATACACAAAAGCAATGTTTTTGCTTGCCAAATCGTGTATCAGAACTGGGGTTATGACTAGGTCGACAATAACAACAGCTATAGCAAAGTAGTCTTCAGTCCTACTCATCATGAAGATTTGAGTAGAAGCCATTTATTTTACAAGTTATTTGCATTTACAAAATGTTAAGCATATATATATATATATATATATATATATATATATATATATATATATATATATATATATATATATATATATATATATATATATATATACGGTGTTTGAGTAATATCTGAGAATCGACAGTAAGGACTGTAGAGCTTGTTAAAGCAAATATTTTTTCCAGTGGAACATGGTCTCTAAGAAGTCTTGTTTTGCAGTGAGGGTTAAATAGTTATCCTATACAAAAGCACATCGACAAATACATTAATAATAATTTCATGACAATCATTTTGGTACTAAAGGCTAGGGCCATGCGAGCTGCGGTTGCGGAGTTTTTTTTTTTTTTTTTTTAAATAACATACATATTTATTTAACATATAATAAGTACAAAAACATGTCTCGACGCTCGCAATGGGCCTTAAGGCCTGTGGCACGGACGTCGAACGCATACATCCTCTTGTCATCCTGGGGGGGGGGGGGGTGCTGGGGGGGAGGGGGCAGTGTGTATGTACCGAAAGATATAATATATATATTTCTATTAGTCTAATACGTTGAACATATGATACAAATAATACAAGGAACAATGTGACTGTTTAGAGCAGTGTGCACATGAGCTAGGATCGCCCGTAGGCGGCAAGAACGGTCAGCAAAGATCACGACATCATTCCATTCTTAGTTAAGTATATTTAGAACCGTTTCTGTGTTTATCGAACTTAGGTGGAGTTTTAGTTTGGTAAGTAAATATATTTTGTTTATTGCAAATGGATTTTCAAGTAGTTGTTTAATATCAGGTGGCATTGAATTAAATAGGTTTATATAATTTGCTTTGGCAGTCTTGCGACTGGTTTCGTTCTTTAACCTCATTGTTGATAGATTGCCCAATTGTCTAAATCTAGTCGAATAGTTATGGTCGGGTTTATGGAACTCATTGGTTTTAGTGAATAACAATTTCATTACAAGAAATGCGTACAGCTTGAATATGTCGAGAATCTTATATTTAGTAAAGATTGGACCTGTGGGGGCGTTATATTGTGCCCCGTCGATATATCTAATTGCTCTTTTTTGTAGTTTATACAAGGGATCGACAGTTGAGCGGAATGTTCCACCATATAGCGGCAACATATACCTTATGTGTGACTCTACAAGCGAGAGGTACACCATCTTACGCACCGCAACTGAGGCAACGGATCGTAATCGTGAAAGAGCAGCAACACCAGCACGCACCTTGGAGCATATTGATGTGATATGTTTATCATACTTTAGATTATCCTGGACAAGCAAGCCCAAATATTTGTACTTGGATACTCGTTCTAAGGCGGGACACGAACAATGTATTTCAGTGCAATCTCTGTGGTGGACTACGAGTGAACTGTTTGAAAATGTATCGACATTAGTTTTTTTGCAAAAAAACATATATTTAGTTTTACTCAGATTTAATACGAGCCCGTTTCGTGACATCCAATTACAAACATTTGTAATACACTTCGATGCGGCCTTGTATAGGGAGGCAGTAGACTTTCCTCGTAGGAGCAAAACTGTGTCATCAGCAAAAGAGATCTGTATTGATTGGTTTGAGCCCATTAATAAATCATTCGTGTATAAAATAAATAACAGAGGACCCAACACACTTCCCTGGGGAACACCCCCCGAAACAGTGGCTGCATTACTCCTAATACCGTTACACTCAAAGTACTGCTTTCGATCTGTTAAGTAGGATTTCATAAGCTGTAAATCATTGCCTTTTACACCAATGTGGTTCATTTTGTTAATTATTCTTTGATGATTTACAGTGTCGAAGGCCTTACTCAAATCACAGAATATTGCTATACAAGAATCGCCACTCTCTAGCGTGTTTGTAATATAATTGATCATTGCATCAGCTGCCGATTCGCAATTTCGTCCTCTTCTAAATCCGTATTGATTGTTGCTTAGTAAATTGTTTTCTTCCAAAATGAAATCAATTGTTTAGATAATACTTTTTCTACTATTTTATTAATAGACGATAAGAGTGAAATTGGTCTGAAATTGCTAATATTGGAATGTGTACCTGCTTTATGAATTGGGTGTAAGAGAGATTGCTTGAGATTGTCAGGATATTGTGATGTGTTAATTATCTTTGTTATAAGTGAGTGAATAATGTCAGTAAATATATGGCAATTTTGTTTAAACATTTTGATGGGAATATTATCCAGTCCAGCAGCCTTTCGGCTACTTAGACCTTGAATTAATTGAGATATTTCGCGTCTTTCTGGTACAATAAAACCCCCGAACAAAACATTTGATTGTGTTGGTAGTTCATTTTTTGGATCAATTGCCCCAATAGATTCTGACACAGTTTTTTCTCCTATTGTAGCAAAATGCTGATTTATCTGATCAATGTTTAATCCGACTAATTCCGGACGCAACGAGTCCCCCCTTGTAGATCCTCTAAAGTATGAGTTTATGGCCTTCCATGCTTTTTTGGGATTATCAGCATGTTCGAATTGGATTTTTAAGAATTTATTTTTGGCTTTTTTCACAAGCTTAGAGAGAATATTTCTGTAAGTATCAAACCGTTGTTTTGCCTCACGTGACTGTGTTATTTTGTATATTCTATGCAACTTGTCTCTTTTGCGAATTGCTGTTACTAATCCAGGTGTAACCCACCCTTTTATAGGTGTGTATTTTGATTTTAAGTGTCGAGAAGATGTACACTCCTCCAACAACTGGATGCATGTATTCTGGAATAAAAGACTGGCGTCATTGGCCGAATCTGTTGTTTGCATGAATGACCAATTCGTTTGCTCTACTTTTGATTTTAATAAAGGATAATCAATTGATTTTATGGTGCGGTGCTGTTTCTCTTCGTTTTTGCCAAATAAGTAAAATTCAAAATTAATTAGTTGGTGATCACTTATGCCTTTCGAGTCCACAGTATCAAAACTAAATCCAAAACCCGCTTGTTGTCTATAAAATATGTGATCAATGAGACTCCCTCCTGCTTCGGTTAATCTTGTAGGTAGTTCTTCGTTTAACAAAATAAAACCCTTACTCGCTAAGTTTTCAGCATATCTTGCAGTTATGTCATTATTTTGTAAAATGCACAGGTTTATGTCCCCAACAATCAGGCAATCTGCTTCAACACTGAGTTGTGAAATCAAGTGTGGTATCGAATTAATTGAAAATGATTCTGGATCTGAAACGCCAGGCGATGGCGATCTGTAAATTGCTGCTAATTGTATTTTCTTATTGCAAATCACCATTTCGACCAAGCAGCAGTCGCAGTCTTTTATATCTTTTACAGTCATATTCGACGAGGGAATATTGTTTTTTACAAATACTGCAACCCCACCTGCTCTGTATGAAGAATTTGAGGAAAAATAGGATGTGTATCCTTTGATATTAAAGAGGCCTTCCTCGTGTGGGTAAATCCAAGATTCTGTACACACCACCACATCAGTCACACAATTAGTCAATTGAGATACAAAATTATCAAAGTTCTTACGTAAGCTTCTTATGTTAATTAATTGGAATCGTACTGCCCTTAGCTCCCCTCCAGCGTTGCCCCCCCCGAACAACACTGGAGTCAGTCATGAGATCTTCATCCCCAGCTGGGAACATAAATAAACAAAATATCGTCTTGTGACTAGCAACCTAAAATAACCTAATAACATCAAATTCACCTCTGATAATAGTCGCTTCAGCTAAGTGTTGATTCATAATTCTGTCAAACTAAATGTCTAAACTTATTAAACACTTGTATTTAACAAAAAAAAAAAATGTTAAGGGCGTCTCACTTCATCTTCTTCAGATCTTCTTCTGTCGTAATCCAAATTGGCTCGTTATCCGTGTCCTTTCGCACCATAAGTTTACCGGTTTTGCTGATCCAGCAGAACTTGTAGTTGAGTTCTGCCTTCTTCTGCATTGCCAGCCAGCGCAAACGCTTCAGCTCCTTAGGGATCTGCCTGAAGATCGACATCTTCGTGGCGGCAACCCGAGAGCAGAATTGTGTCGCCGTGAGACCCTGGTGCTTCTTGCTAAATGACTTTACCATGTCGAGAAAGCCATCCAGCACGCGACGGTCCCGGAATTCGGCTACGATGTCCTGCACTTCTATCCCGTCCATTGTTTTTGTTTTGCCGTTTCTATGTGCCACCAATATGGCGCCGTCGATCAGCTGACAGCCGGCCTGTGTGGCAATCCGTTGAATAACCTCCTCAGCTGGTAGAGTTGGCTGAGTGGGAAATCCAATAATCTCCACGTTGCTCCTTCGTGAATGGCTCTCCAAGTGGGTCAGTCGAGCTCGTAGCGAGCGATTTTCCACCTTCAATGAACGCACCTCACTTTTCAAGGGCTCGAGCTCCTTGGCAATCAGTTCTTTGACCGCGGTCATTAAGCGGCACTCATTTTTCTTGAACTCCTCTTGAATGAGGGTTCTCAGTTGGTTTAGCTGAGCGTTACTAAACTTTTCCGTCATTTTGGCACGGAATTTACACTTATTCAGTGAATTTTTGTCAAGAAAATCAATATTTCCCGAAGCCGAGGAAAAGAACAACACTCCTCACTCAACGGATGGATGCATTCTTGCTAGTTATTAAGTTCTAGTTATTAATTCTAGTTATTAAGATTTTTTAGCGGGCATGTCGAGATTCAGTGCATTCATGCATGACTGTGAGGTGACGTTGCGGCTGTCGCGAGACACGTCGGCGGTAGTAAACGTCGCCACATATTCATTTTACATAAACAATGTATATGAATAACGAGCACTGTCGACATGCTCGCCAAAAAAAAATAATTACTCCGCAACCACAGCTTGCATGGCCCTAGATTTGCAACTAAAATTATCGTCACAAAATGCGTATTTGTCGGAATATGTTAGTTTTAGGCGTTGTGAGTGGTAGGGTTATGATTTTGAGGTATTTGGCGTGGAGGCTTATAAAATAACTTTAGTTTTACGAATTCCCTTCTAAACGACCATGTTGCATCTTCTCCTCTGCGTTGCATGTTTTTCGGAAGAAACAGAATTTTCCCACGAACACGACGATGTGCTTAGTTTTTGTATAGGTTAACAGTTGTCTCGCAACAGCACATTTATTGCTTCTAGGTCGGGCAAAAACACCAGTGTCACAAATTGTAGAAGTTGAACTCTCATTCCGAAACAAGACTTCTTAGAAACCATGTTCCTTTAGAAAAAATATTTGCTTTGACGAGCTCTTCAATTCGTAGTATCGATTTTCAAATATTTTCCTAACATCCTGTATATAATATATATAGAAGAATATCAGAAAATACTTCAGCGTTGATTATGCGCACGAATTTTGTCCGTTGGCGTTCGAGACTATGGGAGCCGCCCCCTTACCCTCAAGCTGATTCAGCGCGTAGGTAGAAGCCTTAATCTTTCGACGGGAGACTAGAGAGCATCCGCGTTCTTGCGTCAGAGGCTGTCGCTCGTTATTCAGCGAGGAAATACAGTGTGTGTTCGGGGTACATTGTTGATCTGGGCTAATCCTGGGTTAGAGAACCCGTGACCACACGTTCGCGCGGAGACAATTGTCCACTCCAAAGTGCTAACATAGCAAGTAACTGGAATAAACAGTTTTATTTCATTTTGAAGTTACAGTGGAATATGAATATCTAACTACTCTTGGGCTTGTGAGGGGTGCTACCAATCGAGCTTATCCTCGAGGCAACCCCTCATTGTGCCCATAATTGCTGCCGCATTGCCGCGCTGAACCGCCAGAGATAGCCGCTGGAGTAGAAAGTCGAAAGCTCTTTTGTCCCCCGTCGTGAGTTCAATTCGTTTGCCAATCTTCTGTAAAAGTGACCATGCCTCAGGGCATAGCAAGTTATATAAATAAAATATATACAGAGATATATCTCTCTCTCTCTCTATATATATATATATATATATATATATATATTCATTACAACGATCTCTTTTCTCAGGGTTCCTTTGCATCCATCCTATTGGACGAGAAAATGCAAAGACCGTCGGTGTGTCTGTCAGTTCGTGACTGTATAACGTGTTTGCACACTATATAATGTTCTCAAAACTAAAATGAAAACTAAACGCTCGTGCTTTGGCTTAGCTCCAGACACTCAGTAGGGCCCGTGCAAAAGACGATTTTGAAAGTGGCCTGCAGTAAACCATCCAGAGACTCTAAGACAATTAAGATAGCCACATTCGTAGACACTTGTAATGGGCTAAGGCAGACATGCAGCATCGTAAAGAAAATGCGCCCATCGTCATAAAAGAATATCGCTCTCAACTAGTCACTGTGTTTTCTGTAGATATCTATAAATACGTGCTAGATGTAATGATTGTAATTAATTTGTTTTGTGCCTCGATATGTGTTTGCGTATAGCTTAGATATACTCGTTACAAGCTAGTGTGGAGACAAATTAAACGAAATGCATTCATATTTGTCTTCAGTGCCGTAACAAGACGCAGCGCTTGAGAAGACGCAGTTTTTGGCAACATATGGACACGACGGAACGCATCTCTAAGCAATCTATATTTCAGATACATATATATATATATATATATAAAAATTCAATTTCAAACGTGGTTTATTCACGGAACTGCATTTCACAACGCTTAAGTTCTCGGTAAATAAAAATGGTTGCAAAAAATGAATTAAACAACGAACCAGATATCCACTCTCGACAAAATCCAAAGAGGCCATGTATAAGCACTTTACATAAAGGTAATACAGTTGTTAATGATTGCCACAAAAACTTCAAAGCAGCCATTGATGCGTTTGTTAGAACGCCGAACACTACATGAGGCAACAAACTGGCAAATATAACACACAAACAAAGTAGTCCACAAGTACAACATCAACACAATTTACAACAACTATTACTAAAAACAAGTGGATAAATACTATCAAATCTGAGTGTGTTCACGTATACGAAGCACAACAGTTCTAATACCAAATGTACCTAGATCACACGCTTGATTCCGACTGTGAAATTAACAGCCACTGTTTAACCTCGCAAGAGAAGAGGTGTTTTAGAGAAGAATTACTACAGCAACCAGCGTAACGCAACCCGGTTTCACTGACGTGCAGGTATATATTTTTATATATTTACAGTACAACTGCGAAAGAGGAGAAGAACGTGTACAATAGGTGCCAAAATATATAGATATAGAAAGCCATAGGGAAGATCGTATAAGATGCAAACGGCAGCAATAAGATCGGCGGAAATAGACCGATCAAGATAGAAGCAGAGCGAAGATGACGATGATGATGATGATGATGAGTTAATCAAACACGACCAGCTGAGAAAGAACCGAGAAGAAAACGGGACTTGGAGAAGTTACTGTAGAAAAGCCCGAACAAGAGCGGGGGCGAGGGATAGAGAGAGAGATAACGAGAGACGACGCGAGAATGAAGTGCACAATATGGAGTACAAGCAAAATAGAGAAAATGAACTGAGAGACAGAGAGAACATACAGTTAGTGAAGGAGAGAGAGATAAACAACATACAGTTAGCAAGAGAGAGAGAGCGAGAGAGAGAAACAACATAGAGTAAGCGACATAGAGACGGACAGGCAGAAAAAGAAAGGGGAGAAACGACTGAAGTCGCGGGTGGTGATGTAGAGGTTAGCGGCGAAGTCTTGAGGGTATGTTGAGGGCGTTCCCGCCTACGCCCTTCCGACGGCCGACATCGATAATCAGCGAAGCGAGGCCTTGACTGGATGTCGCAGCGATCCAACGGCGGTGACAGCGGCGGCCGCAGCGTCGCAAAAGGGTTTGTCGACGCTCCGTCCGAGCATGAGCAGCGACCGACATGGCTGTCATGATGACCATTGGTATCGCCTGAATCGAGTTCGTTCTCTTTACGTTGCGGCAACAACAACAACAACAACAACAACAACAACAACAACAACAACAACAACAACAACGACGACGACGACGACGACATCATCATGATCATCATCATCAACATAAGCGCTGTATTTTTCCGCCTTGTCGTCTGTGTATTGCCGCTGCTACCTACCGTAGTATTATGCTGATAGCCTTAGCCATAGAGCAGCTACAACAACAACAACAGCAACAACAATCATCGCCATCACAACAACAACCATGACATCGGCAATAATACAAACCGTTACAGCAAACAAACAACTAGTCTAGCGCAAACAACAGCAACAACAACAACAACAACAGCAACATGATTGATACAACAACAATAACCACCTAGTCGTGATCAGAAGCCATCATGGATCGGGACGACCCGAACACATTCGTCCAATCAAACAAACGACAAATACACGATGTACGCATGCACGTGAACATATATATATATATATATATATATATACATATGTGTGTGGGTGTGTACGGAACTAAATAAAGGTCAAAGTGAAGCGTGCGAGTCATTTGTACGATCTCCGATGATATAGACGGATAGCGGGCGGATATAGACCGAGCGGGCGAACTCGACGGCAATGACCACCACCACCACCGCCGCCGCCGGCCGGAACAGCCGAGACAAATGCCACGAATGTGACCGCCTCAGGACTCATCGGCTCATCAAAGGATCCACCCACACCCAAGCTAGATTTGTCCGGTCAACTAGATATGCCCCTCCCTGTTTGTATAGAGCGAACCTAGTGATGACGAAAATGATGACAACAACAGCAACAACAACAACGAAAAGTACGAGGCTATATTGCTGAAGCGTGCGCCAGTGAGGTCTGGCGATGTACGGGCTACGTAGCACGCCAATCAGCACGAAGGTGTAACAAAATGTTTCCTTTGCCACGTTTCCTTTACGTTGTTTGTGGGTGAGAATCGTCGATCGTCGAGGAGAGACCAATTAGATCCTTGACCATGGAGCGATGGGAAGCGATGACTTTCAGCCATTTTGTTTCTATGCGACATGTAATGCGTACATGTGCCACTCATCTTCAAACGATAGATAAACACTTTAAAACTTGATAGAGAACATATTAATTTGAAACGCGCAGAGCAGCTAACCGCTAGCCAATGCCCGCAATATACGTTCTCGATATTCGATTTCACAATACAACAACCTCTAATTATCTAATTAGATGCGTCTCGGTGCAAATCATTAAACCCAAATGACTAGCAGCATTGACTAATACTAGCCTATAGATGTCCATTGCATTAACGGCCGCTCTTAGCGAAACATATCTAGACGTTTGCTCAATAGCACGTCCTTTGTACACATAGATCTTGTCTGCATTCATATCAATGGGTATCTTTCACTTCGTTTATGAATATATATATATATATATATATATATATATACGTATATGCTTAGTTTACACAATCAATGCATAACCATCACAGTATAACCGTGCTACATTCGCAGAGAGAACGCAAATAGAGTCAGCTAAACAACGTCAGCCCTTCTAGTTGCTTTCATTAGTCCAAGTAGCAAATAAATGAAGAATACGTATTTCCGATTAGCGTAGCAGCATCAGCATCTTCACCATCGAAAACGACAACAAAAACAACAACAACAACAACAACAACAACAAACGTACGTATAAACGCTACTATTGTCTGGCTTACTATATTGCAGTATGAGGCCACAACAAGGACGAGACCACCTCGGTTCAGGAACAGTCAAGTAAAGTGAAATTGCGTTAAATCTGTTTTACACATGGCGGGTTTAGTCCTAAGTCTGTCGTGGTCTCTATGGAACGATAACGTGACTGACCTGACGCCTAATCGAACAACAACTCTCCTCGGGTCCGCTACTTAAGGCGAAGTGTTAGTGCGATGGAAACTTTAAGCTGAAGTGGCAGCACAAGAGAAAGAGAGGGGGGGAGAGAGAAGAGAACTGCGGGAGTATCGGCTAATGAATTGACGGTTAATTGATCCCGACGGCGTCGTTCTTATTGTTGTTGTTGCTATTCTTATTGATGTTTTTGTCGTTGTTACAGTGCACTGACGACCATGCTAAGAAGCGTAACGGCAAATCGCCTGCATGACGTACAGTTTTGTACCGGGCGTAAACTAGGCGCACTTGTCAGATATTGAAGCGAGAAGGGGGCAGACCGCTTTGAAATATGCCACCTTTAATTTTCTCCGATGACATGTTAGAAACAATGTCACCAATCGACGAGTTAACGATAAAATCAAAATGACGGGTGCCTTGCGGTAACACGACTAATTGCATTGCTTTGCACTGCATGACGTCGTATCATCTTTCCATTTGGCCTTGTTGCTCCTATCCTGACGTCGAACCCAAAAAAGGGGAGCCTTTCGTCTGCGAGCGCTGTTGTTTGTCACTGCAGCAGCATTATCGTTGTTACTTAAATAAAATCCTTGCGAGTTCCCAATGTATCGCAGTCAATGTGTTCAGGAAGATTTAATTCCACGGTGTTGTCTCTAACAATTATTGACCTCGGCTTCTGCTCGTATACTCCCTGTCCTGATTTCCTAGGCTAATGACTGCCAAGGCTCACTTTAGCTCCACGTGTCACCCTGAAAACAAGCAAAAAATCTCACGTGCGTATCGAGCACAGCCGTCTACATACGACGGCCGTCTCTATCTACTGGAGTACGGCCGTCGCTACCTCTTAGAGTGCCCACAGCTGCGATGTTCCGTTACTCTTAGAAATTATTTTGCATATCTCGTTAGGACTAGATTTTCGTGGCCATTCGTTCCAGACTTGTGTGCGGAAGCGCCGCGCAACGTCAGCTAGCGCACACAGCCGTTGTCAGGGTTCTGCTTCCCAAGATCTTTCTCGTTCAGGGGTTCGGCTGGAATTGACTTGATGATGATTTTCGGTAGCTTAGTGAGTGGCGATGTCCCCGGCCGGAGGCGGAAGGACTCACTAAAAGCCCTGTAGTAGCCGAAAATGGATGAGCAAGGAATCTGCATCAAGTTCTGTGTCAGAAACTAAATCATGTGTTCGAAAGTAGTGAAAGTGTTACAAACTGCTTATGGTGATCAGGAAGTGTCCCGAAACGCTGTGCATACGTGGTACCGTCGATTTTGCGACGGAATTAAAGAGACCGGAGATGACCGCCTTTCGGGTAGGCCGTCGACGTCAATAACAGAAGCAAACGTTGTAAAGTTTGTGATATTGTACTCAACAATCGCTGATTGGCTATCAGAGAGATAGCTGAGAAATTTGAGATATCTATGGATCAGTTTTAACAGTCCTGACCGATACTTTAAGCGCCCGAAGGTGGTGGAAACCTCCCAGTTTCCCGGACATTCTAAGGAGAGAGTCGATCGGAGAAATTCAGAGACAGCAGATCTAACACTAAGGCTTTTTACAGCTGCAAAGAACCCATCTTTTACGCATTTTGTTATCAGTTCTACCTTTAATAAGGAATACTACTGCAATTTTAGGAAGATTGCGCTAGATCATCTAAAGCGAGATCTGAACTCTGGGCAAACAAATATTGAATCCTCCGTCACGACAACGCACCGGCGCACACATCGTTACTTATTTTTGGATTATTTGATAAAACAAATTTATTTCATTACTTCCGCAATCTTTCTGTTCGTCGCATATTTTTATATCGCCTGTTGCAGTTCGAAATGCTTTGCACAATTCAACTGTACAATAATTGTTAGGTATCTGTTATGCTGTTGTGCCACCGACACGTTCGTATTCTCGAGCTTCTTTCTTCTATCACCTCGTTGGCTGTGGAATATTCGACTCGATCTTTCTACGTTGGCATCGACGAAGATTGCGCTGTCCGCCAGTAAACTTAATTTCAAACCTACACTCGAGTTTGGCACTTGATGCAACAACTTACTCAGATCCCTATGTGAGATCGCCTCGAACGTAGACAGACGGCAGTCTTCAGTGACGGTTTAATAGTGTTTGTTCCGCTCATCAATATAGCGACGCGATAGTATAGTGCTTATTGTCCAAAAGGACCTACGGGTGAGCATATACATAGGTAGATAGATAACGAAATAGATTGATAGGGGACTGTAGGCCTGGGTGATCGTATAGATAGGCTGTTGCTTATACTTTCTGTATGTGTAGATAGCGCCCTGACTCAACCGAGAACCAGCCAGGTTCAGCTGGAGTTGCAGTACTCTCGCTCAGTCAAACTCTGATTTTGACTCGCTCGCTTCGAGAGCAGCATTGCGAGAGCGAGGGGCAACGTGCATACGTGCAGATGCTATGCTAACACGCGTACACTTGCATGGCGCACAGACCAAAGGACTCGCCGGCAGGTGCCACAGAGATTCAACCAGACACTCTGGCTGGCCGCGCGGGCAGGGATGCAGGAACAGTGAATACATTTAAATTAAAGAGAGAGAAAGAAAGAGAGGAAGAGGGAAATATATATATATATATATATATAACGAGACGTAGAAAGAGAATAACACGGAGATCGGCACTGCCCACTGTTGTGTACACACAGAACCTCACCAGAGACGGCTGTGCGCTCACCCAACACTACTTATACACCCCCCACCCATCCGGCCATTCATATAGAGAGACGCAGCCAGTCATATGCATATCGAAACAAGCTGATCGACTGGCACTACCTATTTATTCACACAGCAGCACCATCGAGACAACAGCACCAGCAACAACCCAGGACAACAGGAAGAAGGCAAACCAGTAAGCATGCAAGCAACAGCCTCTTCAAACAGACGCCGGCACTCGAATCGAAATGAGACCGCCACGAACCCTGGTCGCGGTGGTCATCAGAGAGCGAGCTGTAACAATTGCTTATCACTCTCGACGTCGACGGGTTCACCCAATGCTACTACTACTAACGACTTTTCGAAAACGCGTTTTGTTATTGTTGTTGTTGCTGTTGTTTCTGTTGTTGTTGCTGTTAATGCTGTTGGTGTTGTTGCCGTTAATGCTGTTGTTGTTGCTGTTGTAATGCTGATGTTGTTGTTGGTACTTGTTTCTGTCTTTACTGTTGTTGTTGTCGTTGCTGCTATTGCCGTTGGTATTGTAAATGTCTGCTGTTTTCGTTGTTGTTATCGTTGCTGCTGTTCTTGCTGTGACTGTTGATCTGTTAGTTCAGGAGCAATGGATGACGACAAGGAGTGACGCTGGGTGAGCGACCGAACGGTGTCTGCAAGGTCGAGAGGGAGAAAGACTACGAAAGATGGGGAGGGAGAGAAAGAGCTAAAAGCCAATCCGGCCGTCTTTCCCGTCCAACCTCAAGTTCTTCTGCCTTTCACTTTCGTCGTCACTTCACCCCAGTTCCTCGGCGCACGAACACGAGGACGCGGACAACGAGGACGACTCAGCCATTATGTCCGTTCGGCCGGCCATTCGTCACTAACTCATTCATTGATTCATTCCTGCGTTCGCCCGTACTCTTAATCGACTATTCATTAGGGCTAGTGCATACAAATCAATACATGCATCATCATGCACGCAAATCTCGACAACAGCTGCAGGCAACAAGCAGAACCCATAGCTCGCCGCAGTAACGGCGGTTCGACTTAATTTTAGTAGCTGCAAAATATATATATATATATCTATAGAGCCCTGCTTTAGTCCTGATGGTCGTAGTAGAAGTCTTGCCAGAGGTAGAGCCACTCATTGCACCTAATTGCTTGCGTCGGCAGCAGCTGCGCTAGTGGAAGAAACACACCAAATTATCCAAACTTGCACACGCAAACCATCATTCAGTCATAAAGAGTCAGACATATCAATATCATAGTGACGTACAAGTAATGTGTTAATTACCAAATCATATGTTCTAAAGTGGTAAAAATGTTAGGAACTGCTTATGATGATCAAACAGTATCCCGAAACACGGTGTATGCGTGATACCGTCAATCTCGCGACAGAAGCGAAGAGACCGAAGATAATCCTCGTTCGGAAACGCCGTTGACGTCAATAACAAAAGAACACCTTGAAAAGTTCGTGATTCCATACTCAACGATCGCCGAACTGGTATCATGGTAATAGGTAAGGACCTGAAGATCTCTTAGGATCAGCTGTGAGAGTCTTGACCGATGAACGCCCGTTAGGAATTATGTTCAAGTTATTCAGGCAACAGCAGAAAGCCCTGGATTGCTTCAGAGAGTGACTACAGGAGACGAGTCAAGGGTATATAGTTACGACATCGAGATCAAACCCCAGTCCTCTCAGTGGTGCTTTCAAGGCGAGAGTTAGTTAAGTTCTCCTTCCAGGAGTACGTATAGTTAGAACAATAAATATATGGCCATAATAATTGTAGCACACTATTTATGTGATAACAAAGGTGATTTTATGTTATGTTAAAAAAAGATTGTGCGAGAACGTCTGACGCAAGCGGCCTGAACTCTGGCCAAACAAAACATGTTCCGAAAACTGGGAAATAAAGTGACACAGGTGCAACAGGCGATATCTATTTTCAAAGAAAAAACACTCCGGAAGATTAAATCAATATTTTGTTTTTTATGAAATTGTTTTATATTTTTTCGATCCATCCATCATATATATCCATCCAACATAGATATATATAAATATGTATATATGTATATATATATATATATATATATATATATATATATATATATATATATATATATACGTTCATAAACCATAGACATGTGCGTGTGTTTAGAAAGAGACACAGAGAAGATAATTTTACTCTGTCTATATGAAATCATCTATAGCAATTTGTTTGATATGATTCTACAACACACACAGAGTAGATTTAAGCCTCAACTGCGCTGGCTCTTGGTCTGCAAGGGCAAGACGATGCGTTTCTATAGTGCCTTGTCACAGGAACCCCACTTTCGGGACTTACACTGTCGTTCGTCGGAAAGCAAAGGCGGCTCGAAGCCAAATTTTTGACCGGCAAAAGAGGTCACGGAATCAGCACTGAAAATTGTGCTGAGCTGAAATGACTTTGTTTTACTAACGCACAAATAGTCGTACACATGTTCGGCTTTGCAAGCGAGCACGGTCAGTGAAAAATTATTTAAGTATTCAGTGATTGCACGTAAGCACACACCTATTGGTTGAAGAGCCATTTACGTAGGTGAGAAGCTAAGCATCCGTATTTTCAGTAAATCGTTAGGACCTATCAGTATGATGAGCCGATTTGCGCCAACAGAACAACAACAACAATAGCGAATGTATGCAGTCGTTGAGGCCATGACTTTTGCCCTCTTCACATATTGGACCGAGCCGATCCTGACTCTCCCTCTCTGTATATATATATATATATTACCGCAATTGGCGCCTCAATTATTTGCTGCGTGCGTAGATTGTGAACCGACCTTCCGCCCAATGAAGGCGACGATCATGCTATTCTTCCAGATGAAGAAGCCAACATTCTCTTGGCGCTGTTTAGCGTGGTGTTAGCTTCTTCATCAGAAGCTGGTTCCATTGATTCGATAGACGATCACCTTTGAATTACGGCGCCGAGAGACGGGGTGACGGTGTTAGCGGCGGGTAATTAAGAGTATCCGTATATATATATATATATAAGTACAAATGTCTTGTATATATATATGTTCTGGGTATGAGCATACTTACTCGACTTTTTGTCAAGCAGTTCAGCAACAGAACAGAGAGATAGAGAGAGAGAGTTGCAGTATCAGTAAAAGTTCATGTACAATATACCTGGATATAAACATTTAGCTCAATCCCGAACACAAAATACTCGAGGCGGAGGTGTTATCTTATATATAGATGAAAAACTGCCACACACTAAAATTACTAAATATACGAATGCATTGGAAACCATACAAGCGATAGCTTGCCAAACTGAAGTGCGAGGGCGTAGTGTTGTCGTAATCACACTCTATAATAGTGACGGCAACTTGAATAACTTCAAATTAGCTTTAGATACAATACTTTTGGAATACCCATCAGACATACTAACAATTATTCTAGGAGATTACAATATCGACATACTCAAATCAAACTGCATAACATCGGAATTCCTTCTTTATATTGGGTCACATGGTCTCCGGCCCCTCCTTAAAACCATAACTCGACCTTCTGACAACGGTAGTTGTCTCGACAACATTCTCCTCCGCAATGATGAACTTATATTGAACAAATTATATGGCGCAGTTGATGTCCTCACACCAGATCATCGACCGGTTTTTGCGGCATTAACTGGTCTAGAACGTCCAACACGTACGAAAGTACAGACTATGAATGAACCACGTAGAAACTTCACGAAAAAATTTCATTTAGAATTTCAGCAGGCACTAGCAACAACGCCGTGGTTTGACATAATAACCAGTGACTCCGCACAAATAAACTTTTCTGTCTTCAGTTCTGAACTAAACAATCTCTACAAGAAACATTTTCCAATTCAACTCGAACGAACTAGACCACAAAACACTAAAATTACTGACCAGTGGTTTGACTTAGAGCTCATTCAGATGAGAGCAGCAAAGGACAGGCTAGCCAATAAGGTAAAAAAATATAGTAATCATTATGACAAAATGCGACTAAAAGAGCTTTCAAGAATATATAGGAGAACTTGCACACAAAAACAAAAAGAATTCTATAAGAATAAATTTGACACCGCTTCTCTCCTAGAAAGATGGAAACTAACGAACACGCTCTGTGGCAGGAATACACAGAAAGACACTAGAATTGCGTCTATTACACACAACAACACTACAACAACTAACCCTGCTGAAATAGCTGAAATACTAAACAGAAACTTTGCAACAATGGGTTCTAGAGCAGTACACAACAAATATGGTACAAATATAGCCGAATACAACTATAAAATTCAAATGAACTCACAAGTCCAAAATGCTCCCATTGAAGAATTTGCATTTAGCAAAATAACACCCGAGGCTATTATCCTGAAGTCAAATAAACTTAAAACAAACATGGGCGGTAGTCAAACACATATTCCCGGCAAATTCATCAAACAATACATAATCTATTTATCAAATATTCTGGCAGCCATATTCAATCAATGTCTCACACAAGGGGTATGTCCGTCAGAATTAAAATATGCGATAATCACACCAATATTCAAACAAGGAAATAAAAATGAGGCAGTTAACTATCGACCTATAAGCTGCGTTCCCTTTCTGGCTAAACTATTTGAATCAATTATCAATGATCAGATTCGCCTATACCTCCATGATACACACTTTATTAGTCCAATGCAATTTGGTTTTCGTAGTAAATGTAACACTAACTTAGCTCTCACACATCTTCAAGCATATATAACTAAAACCTGGGAAAACAATCAAATAGTTGCCGGTATCTTTGTTGACGTTGAAAAGGCATTTGATTCAGTAGATAAAAATATACTCATCAAAATACTCACACAACTAAAATTCAGTGAAGGACCCATAGCATTCTTTAATTCGTACTTGAGTGAAAGGGTGCAGATAACTAGAAACGGCGACAATCTGTCATCGCCATGCTCCCCGCACCTCGGTACACCGCAAGGGACCAGCCTCTCACCAACATTATTCCAAATATTTATGAACTCGCTTCTAAAGGCAAGCGAACTAAAAGCTATCGCATTTGCAGATGACGTAACTTTTCTTTGCCCACTTTCATTACAAAGCCTGGCTCGCGATATCGAATACACTAATGGCCAACTTAAACTTATTTCTGACTGGTATTTAAAGCACAGACTGTGTTTAAATACTAAAAAGACAAAAATGCTACTTTTTAGTCCATGGCAAAGATCGATGAACCAGACAATAACAATTACGTTAGATAATACTAATATACAACAAGCATTTGAATACAAATGCTTAGGTGTAACCCTAGACCCTTCACTCTCATTCCGAAATCACATAAATATCTTAATTAAGAAACTTGAACAGATTGTGCCTCAGTTGGGCAAACTAAGCAACATTGGCGTATCCACTGATGTATTGTTGATTGTATATAAATCGTTATTTCTTTGTTATATAACATATTGTTTGCCACTATTCGGGTCAACTCTTGCAACACTCATAAATAAGATACAGATTGCACAGAATAATGCTTTAAGGGCAATTTTTGGCTATAGGAGGGATGAAAGTGTAACTCATCTGTTCGCTATCCACAAACTACTTAAAATACCATCACTTTACAAATTTGAATTAGGTATTCTTGCATATAAAAACTTCCGTGGCATTTTACCGCCAGATTTATCATTTTATTTTGAGTCCAACACCAACAGAAATCGTAACAGCCCACCACTCAGAATCCCCAATACGTATCGCAACTATAGACTTAAATCACCTGATATAGCCATAGCCAAATTATGGAACGCTCTCGATACTGAATTAAGAGAATGTAGATCACTTAATTTATTTAAGAAGAGATGGCATCAAAAATTACTCAGTGAACAACGTACCGATCGATAACACATTTTAAGACATGCAGGTTATTACTATTATTATTATTATTATTATTATTATTATTATTATTATTATTATTATTATTATTATTATTATTATTATTACTATTATTATTATTATTATTATTATTATTATTATCATTATTATTATTTTATTATTATTATTATTATTATTATCATTATTATTATTATTATTATTATTATTATTATTATTATTACTATTATTATTATTATTATTTTTAGAAAACTGGGATGACAAATACTACAATGTATGAAACACGGATGTTCTGTAAGGAACGTGTGTTGGAATGAATAAACTGTTTGAATTGAATTGAAATTGAATTGAAAGTTCAAAGAGAAGAGGCAGATACTCATTACCAAATGAGCTTCATCGACAAGCTGCCGACAAAGGGTTCCTTCCATATTTTTTCCTCTCATATCCTTGTCGCGTGTGGCGGCGGCAGCGGCGATAACAACAGAGTCATTGCAGCAGAGTTACTACTACAGCAAGCAGCTATCGCAGAAGCAACGGACTGAAGAGCATGAGGTGCTACTGTGTGTGAGGTGCTGTGTTATTATTTCATGCTTTGATGCTGCCTGTTTGGCGCAGTCGGTCGACAAAAGAAGATTATTACACAGACGCAGCGCTGTTCGTCTGGAGAGATTAACAAGCACAATGACGACAACATCAACAACAACGACGACGACAACAACAACAACCACATGACGCTACTGGTGGCGGCAAACCTAGTCATATACAAACACAGATAAACACACAAATAGAGATACACACAAACATTGGTATTCGCAAACGAAACAAGTGAATTACAGCAGTACACGCCAAGCACTGTCGCCACCGCCTTGGTCTCTGCCAGCTGCCGGCAAATAGAAGCTAAAATATTTGAATATATATATATTTATATATATAGAGAGAGAGAGAGACAGAGAGAGATTTGACGACGTCTGTGACTGTGTGAATTGTATTATGTCCGATAAATATTTGACATCGATCGAAATCCGCCGAAGCGTCGGCTATGTTGGTTTGCGCGTGCACCTTCACTATCATACCGTTGTGGGCCTGATGATGATGATGATCATCACCATCATCATTATCATCACCACTGTCAGCATCACTACTACCGCCTTTCCTTTTCTATTTCTTCTTCATTTAGTGGTAGCAGAAACAGCGACGGTAGCAGCAGCCTTTTATAAAAAAAAAATGAGGAGGTGGCGTAATCTACTTCGTTGTTGTCTATATTATTATTATTATTATTATTATTAACAGACAACGATCACCGCATTGTAATCAATGGCTAGAGTTGTCGGCTGTTATTGTCTAGCGCTCGAGATGGTTTTTCAATCGCCAGAACTGCTCTGCTACCGACCGACGATGAGGACAACAACAGCAACAACAACAACAACAACAGCAGCATTATCAGCACTTGATCACGAAGAAGAACGGACTAAAGCGGACGGAGGCCAACAACTTGCCGCCGCCGCTGCTATTCCTCTGCTAGCGCTACCGCCGCTGCTATTCCTCTGCTAGCGCCACGGCCAAAGGACTCACGCACACAGAGATCTTTGCCGGCCGCCGCGGGTGAAAAGCGTTTTGCCGCCTTTACGGAGAGCCGCTGCCACCATCATCGCATGCATACCAACGAGTCAGTTGACCACCACACACAATATATATATATATATATATATATATATATATATCTATAGCGTTAGAGGCTACCACCTTCCTGATCAGACCACCTCTATGTGGCGGATCTCCAGTGGGCCGATGACAGTGAGCTTTTTCCAACTAGATCTACTATGAGGCCAGCCGGCCGGTGCAAATGTCACTTTGCCAAGCTAACTTGTTCCGAGTACGCGCGCACAGCTAGGCTGAGAGAGCACAGAGAGAGCCTCAGTAGAGATGCGTATGTTGCAGTTGCCTATGTAGGGGAACGGAAGCGCTGGTGTGCGTTTCATCGGCGAGACTCATTCGAATTGTACGGAATGACGCGATGACGTGGACGACAGCAATCATGATGATGATGACCGCATAGGACCGACAACACACAAAGGACGGCTGACATTAGGCAGCGGCCAGCCAATGTGGGCACCCACTACAGGCCGAGAATGCAGTCGAGACGGACGACAGATAGAAATTGCGACGCGGCCGGCGAACCAGAGCGTCGGCTCGAGCTTTAGCATTAGCCAACACAGTAGCAGAAGCTTCAGCAACGGCACGAGATTGGATCGCCAATCCAATTTGGTTATCTCGACGTTAGGATGTGTCGCCGCCTCGCGAAAGTCCGAATAGTACTGGTAAGCAACTAACTATTCGATTGGACCGATGACAAGCGTAACGAAATTGGCACGCGTAGTAGAAGTGCCAGCCGTCTGCCACAGCCAGATATGGATGAAGCTGCTAGACACTAAACATACGTTGGCTCCTCTCGACATACCTAGCCTATCCTGGATATGCCTGCTACGGCCGACCACTCCACCACAAGAACAACGCCTTGACCACTGACATTCGTATGACTCTTTGTCATCATCGTCGCCCCGCCCAGGCTGGGGGGGGGGGGCAGGTTATTTGCCGTCCAGAAAACGAATTTTTCCATTGCACAGACATTGATGGCCACAACTTACAGGCGGATTCCGAACGTGTGTTTATCACGCCGTTGCCATGCAGACGTATCTCCCTCCGTTCGATGCATTTCCGAGCTATCTATGTATCTGCACGATCAAGTGTGAAGAAGTAGGCTCTCACCTCCACACCCTCTTCTTTTAGGGGTATGGGATGTCTGTTCGAGAGAACAGGACATACACTGTTGTATTGTGACGACGTCGGATCTGGCCTGCCGAATACCCGTATGGCGTGTGACAAAAGGCGAAAGAGGAACGACTGTAATAGAACAACGAGAAATAGCGGAAACGCGATGGAACAAAGCAAAGAAGAACTACTACAGTACTGAGGTAATGGCTGCTGTACAAGAGCAGAATATTCACCCACTTGCTGCTTCCCTCTGCAGGATATGCGCGTACTTGGTGACTCCGTTCCATCCCGTCCGCCGCTGCCATCGCCGACACTGATTGATTCGTCGCGGCCTGTAAGACCAGGTTTCCTGACATTCGGGGGCCTTTGTTTATCAGTCTGGGAACAATTGGCAGGCGGCCCCTCACTTGCTCGGTCGCCGGCTTTCGCAATCTTCGGCCGACCCAACCGTCGCATAACCGCGACGTCCGTTCGAATCAGCAATAAAGATGTTTTCCCTACGTGTTTCGGTCGTGTGGCGCGGCCCGGCCCGGCCTTTAGTCCTGCTGGCGCTGCCTTTCGATGGCAGGACCCCCACCCAGATCCTGGTCGATTTTTAGCCGTGCTGCAAGCAAAGCTCTTCCTACCTTCACCCATACTGCTCTTCCCAATCTAGCCGCCGCCAACGTTCGTTCGACGAGAAACACTGCTGCAGCAAATGTAAATTAGTGCCGACAGACTACAACTGACTGAAGTGCAAGGACCAAGTCAAGGCCACGTATACGCGTACGGGCGTTCCTGCGCATGACTTGGTTCGGCTCGACTGACAATTCGAGCTGTCGCCATCAAGAAGGCCCAGTGTCCATCAAGGCGTTCCGGCGCTCCCCAACGACACGCAAACACACATGTCAGGCGGGGCAGACGTCACGTTGCTCGATAGCTTTACTTAGTCTATTGCTCTCCTGGCGAAGCATCTAGTGCAGCTAGAAAATTCCCAAAGTGCGCAAAAGCTTACAGGTGTAGATTTCTCGCTCTCGCACAAGTGGCAGATGTGCGAACCCCTCCAACAAGCTAGGTGGCCAACATCTCCAGAGTGTCTGACTTGTTCCCAGCGATAGCATAGTCATCAAATAGCGTGATTCATTATAAAGCTAGGCATATTGCTATAACTTCTGTTCGTACAAATTCGTAGTTACACGAAGGACATTTCTTCAGCACCCTTAGCATATCTTGAAACTCATAAGTACCAGGATATTTCAAGCCGCTCGAATTCGGTTAAGACGTTGACATTTCTGACTTCCGCTGGTTGGCCAAAAGCAATGTCGTCTGCTCCAATATTGCATTGCCCTGGTGATGTCTTCCTTTCGACACTTGCCTTGAACACTTAGCTAATAGTGACGTTTCGTCCTCGAAGAGGTTACTCTCGCCGTCACCGTCTCTACTACAGGTGAGCTCAAGCTAAGTCCCATCGAGCGTGCTACTACCAAATTTTGCATACCAGATGGAGTAAAACTTCCGATATACAAAGCAGACTTTCACATTTACGTTCAAAATTAAGCGTCCACTTACTTTATTTGTCGCTCCATGTAATCCTTCAAAAACTAAACTTGCGCTATGTTTTAGACGTTTGAAAAAAGTTACAGGCACGGTAGTTGGAGACCACCGTTATACGCTATTGGCCATAGGTTTCGCTAAGCATCGACACGCTTGCCACACCGCCACGAGAAAGGAGAGGAATTATCTAATCAGAACGCAGCAAAATAGTAGGAAGAAGGGCGTTTCAAGTAATACAATCGAAATGTGTTTTTCGCAATTTGTGTTATATATATAAGAAAATTTGGCAACAGCTGACGTCTACTGGAGTGATATGTCTTAGCCCGGAAGATTGACTGGCCGCTTGAATCGTCGTGCGGTTTTATCAGCCGAACTCATCGCAGCAAATGTAATGGAACAACTAAAGGCAAATCTTAGGAAATTAGACACCGAAGATACGTTCGCGCAGAGCCAGGCGACGAGCACGTTGCCAACAGGAACACGAGAAAACGATACGATGTGTTTGAATAGGGTAATCGAAAAGAAGGTAAACAAGCGACTGGAAGCACGTAGAATGCAATCAAACCCATGAACCTGGTGCCACAAATACCGCCTCTGGTGGGGGAGGTGTTTCTCTGACGCATGGAGAAGGAAGCTGCGCAGGCTCAAATCCTATGCTCACCTACCTGCTTATTCATCAGTCCTACCACTGCAAAGGAGTACTACTCACCGCTCACACTAATCAGGCAATTAATCGGCAATCAACGAAGCGTTGACGAACAGCGAATCTATCAAGAAACAATCATTATCGACAAGCTAACAATAACTCGACAATACCAGCATGTATATTCATGTTCTGTTTAGTATCCGAAGCATATATATGAAAAGAGAACGAGATAAAATAAATAGGCCGCTGCGGGATGAGAGGGATTCGAAGAATAAAGACAGTAACATCAACAACGAGATTACAACAACGACGACGACAACAACAACGCAGGGAAGGCTTAATGATTCATAGAGTCATCACACGAAGGCTGGACTGAGGCAACAACAGTGATGACAGGGGGAATAATGGGACAACAAATCCTCCGGACAAAGTTGCTGTGCGCCGTGTTGTGTACGCTGTGTTTTCTGGAAGCTTGTCATACGAAACGGGTGACACATTATTAAAGACCGTTGTTCCGAAAGAGGACTCAACGGTCCCCGTGAGTATAATCGACAACGACATTCATCAATTGTGCGTGCAATATTTTGTGCGGGTATACTGATCCCGTATGCCGGCTACGAACATCAATAATACTACGGCGTGTTACTTACTACACGCAAGCCAAGAAGGCTTAGGATCGCAGACACATAGGCAACGGAAACCGGACACAGAGATTGCAAGAAAAACAGATACTGCAGCACCATCCATGCGCGTATACGTACGCAAAACATGCACGGAAAACAACGAAAAAAAAGAAAACACTTGTGACAGAACCGTAATCGGGCAGCGGGACAGTCATCTGTCGACGGAATTACCGACTACTCTCCTTCAGGTGACATTAAAGCGGAGATTTAAGCGGAACCCCGAAGCATCATCGTTGTCAACGGTGTACACAGCTTGACATGGATGAACATGGTAGACATGGGCAAGGCTACGTGAATGCAACGGAACGTGTCACGCGACGACCAGCCGCCGAGCAGCGACAAAATGCGGGCAACTTACCCGCTCATTGACGAACGCATATCGACTATGGGTGTCATCCTTGACGTCATTGTCGTCCTCGGCGTCCGCCCAATCATTTGTGATTTCACCATCTTGCTTCGTCTCTGTATACTCTGGATCGGCACACCAAAGGTGATCAGTTTCCTCGCCCCGGCGACTGTGGAGTCAAAGCCGATATTTCAGCCAAACCCGATTGGAAACAACAACAATAGCAACAACAACAACAGCAGCAGCGACAATAGCAACAACAACAACAACAGCAGCAGCGACAAGAAATATATCACAGCGAAAAAGGAATCGGCTCCTAACAACAGTTATTGTTTATAGCGTAGCACTAATATCGGCAGCAGTAATCTTAGTTGCTGCTGTTGTTGTTGACGTAATGGTTGTTTCTGTAGCTGCTGGTGTCTAATTTGTCGTGTCGCTATTGTCACCCGCTTTG
The DNA here is from genome assembly GCA_003439945.1 of Dermanyssus gallinae. Classification (NCBI taxonomy): domain Eukaryota; kingdom Metazoa; phylum Arthropoda; class Arachnida; order Mesostigmata; family Dermanyssidae; genus Dermanyssus; species Dermanyssus gallinae. Next base: position 48,965 of record QVRM01001720.1, read on the forward strand.
GATAGAACGTATCTTGGGGTATCTGCTGCTGGCTTAGTAGTGATAGTGTTTCGTAAGAGCATGTCTGCTCACAAAATCTGTTACGGCTGCGGCAACAGAAAATCTCGTAGGTTCGGCTACGGAAGATCTTCGTATTAAGCGTTCGTTTTTGCATTTGTATCACGCATATAAATGTATGTTGGCTCTGTTGGCTAAGCAGTTAAGTCTATTTCAAATGTTATTGCCTAAAGCCTTTGGTGATCTCGGTGGGCTAAATGCATTGTTACCGCAGATTCCATATAAACTACAAAAATTGCCAGAATCCACGAATCTTCAAACAGAGAAGGTGCGCTCCGGAAACACGCTTTCATCTCTGTTTACTCACCATATAAGGCTTGCTTGAGTCACGACGTATATAAAACGTTTGGTTGCAATTTCTAAGCATTAATTCCGCCAGCGATATCATTTGAATATCCAAACAAAAACGTTTTCAAATGATTTGCAGTGGTAATATAGGCTTATATATATATATATATATATATATATATATTTTTTTTTTTTGCTTATGTGTAAGAGGTAACAATTGTCTCCTTATGAACGTGTACACCGGGTAAATTAAGTAAAAACGTCAAATGTGTCCAGTCTAGCAGAGTTCCACGCACAGAGGCGGCGTTACCCCTCTGAATGTCCAGCGATAGTCTCTGCTGCAGGTACTCGACAGCTCTAGTGACCCTGTCGAACGATTGAGTGCCTTGCCAACACGTTGAATAAGTGTGTGCGTCTTCGGGTCAGGTCCCCCTAGTGTCTGAATGCCAGCGGGCGAATGTCGTGGGGGTAGGTATATATATATATATATATATATTGATTTCCACTCGTTTCTGGGCCTGGAACGCCCTCTAAGCGACATCCGAAATAGAAAGAATGATGCATCACCGCTTTGATGGTGAAAGATTAATTGCTCTGCGAGAAGACGGAATAGAATAACTTCCAAGCTCTGTAGTGGGTTCCTCACAAACTGAATCACGCGAACAATTAGAGCGCATGCGCATCTGCACTTCACTCCTCAGTCACCTCGCCGAGCTTTGTTCTTAGTTAGTTTGGTAACCTGAGATAAAAACAAAATTTGGCCTTTTACGAGTACGTAAGCAAGCAGATTTATAATTATAATTTAAACCTCCGTCCGAGGGCGCAGGCGCTTCTCTGCCATCCCAAGCAAAAACGTCCACTTAAATGAGGTCTTGTTGTGCTGTTGGTTGGATATCAGAAGCATTATTAACTTTGAACTTCTGAGATACCCCAGATGATAACCACGGATCTCTGCTGCCAACGACTCTAATGAGTTAAAAAAACTGACCTAAAAGCGTCCACATCTTAAGTAAGCAAGAAAGGGCTCATCAGTCACCAAGACAGCCGCGTCACCCATGGGACTTGAGCTAGGAATTTATTAAAAACTTACCATACTCTCCGGACCTCGCCGCACCTTCCGACGACCACTTGCTCTGATCTCTCTAAAAGTTATAGACCGGGCAAAATCGGGCTTTCAGGTACGTTCAGAATGAGGTACAACTTCTTTGTCTCCAGTAAGTGCAAATGAGAAATCGAAAATCTGGTTGATTCTTGGTGAATAGTCAATGAAAAAAGGGAGAGGTTACCGTGATGACTAAATAACTTGAATGTCCTTGCAAATTTGTATTTTCGCTTTAGGAAAAACAGCCAGAGCTTTTGCATCAACTCAGTGAATACATGTATAGACAAGTATATATACATATATTTATACACACGGACAAATATATATATACATACGGTGAGTCCGAGGCGAACACTCCTAAGTGTGACGTTGGTGGTCTAAGTTGATACAGTCTGGCTATTTTGCCTCATCACAACTGGCAGTCAGTAGCAGTAGAGGCGGCAACGACCGAAGGCGTCGATGACGATTGACTAAAATTAGTTATTGTGGGGATGCCGCTGCTCGCCCGGGGGGTTTCCGTGGGGTTCCGCCTTTGACCGACTCAGTCCTAACGAACTCACGAACTGCTACTGTTACCGCTATTTCTAGTACAACTAGAAGACGAATCTATCCACGTGTCGCATGTCACTAGTCCACCGACCGTCGGTACCGGTCACATCACACGCTCGTCTTCATTCCGTTAGACAGAGGTGGCGCAGGGGAAGTGAGCATTTTTTGCGATTCAACTACTCTGATCCCTGAAACGGGTCAACCTGGTTCACTAACGCGCCGATGTCGGTAGCTCTTTCACTCTGACTTGTTCGTGGCGGCGGCAGCAGCAGCAGCAGCAGCAACAACAACAACAACAACAACGACAACAACGGCGGCGATCAATGACAAAAAAAACATCCGAATGTGCAGCCTGACTGTGAACTCAGTCTTAGCCTATCTAACGCCTTTTTTTCGGGAATGCCATCATGATATAGAAAAAAACGACACGTTATACCGACTGAGAGAGATCATCCGCCAAAAATAACACATTCGGCAGACACTGAGGACGATGACGAAGGCCACACAATGATTATATATATATACCACAAAAAAAAACCATGACTATTCGCTTGTGACCGGCAATGGTAGGTAATGAGCTCGCCGTGATGCAAGTCTGCGCCGCTGGTTGTACCTCAGCCACTCAGTCTAGGCTTTGTATCGGTCGCTCACACTAAAGGTTGACACTTACATGCGTTGTTGCACAGAAATGCCTTGTCTCGCTTTTTCGGCAAACTGTTAAGGCTACGCTTATGCCGACAAGCTCCATACACTTGTAGTTTCATCGCTCCCTCATTCCTCTCCTAATTCGATCAGTTCGACAAATTTCTTGTACTCGGCAAATTATTGCGCTTTTGGTTAAGGCTTTAGTCGGTTGTAGATGCGACATGCGGTATATGTATTCCGATGCTACATCCTGGCTGTCGCATTGCTTGACTTGCGCTATTGTTTTAGTTATGTTTTTTTTCTCAATAACCTATATATATATATATATATATATATATATATATATATATATATATATAATGTAATGATTTATTAATCATTTACAATACGTTTATATATATATATAGTTGAAGCATGGTAGTGCACTACCCTTTCACTGAGAGATGCCTGTGATTCCTGTTTGTTTTTGGGTGTGTTGTTATAGGTTGTCGATTACAGTTCACCCTGACATTTCATGAAAGCCAATGTTAATGCTGCCCGGACTGAGATTTAAATCCATGACAATCCGATTTTAAGTATGTTCTATGGTATTAATATTGAGCTATAATCCGATTTCAAGGAAGTTCAATTGTATTATTACTGCGCTATATTGCTCGGTATCTGCAAGTTTTATTGAGACGATTTTTTTGGTAGTCCATGGGTAACTACGCATGGAAAATATCTCATCGCCGTTCCATTATTATGTACTATGTAGGAACCCAACTCAAGACTTTTCATCACTCGTTCAGAGATTATTCCAATTAGGTCATATTCGTTTGCAAGATTTTGTCGTGAAAATATTTTGTATACACATACTTTTTTCACAAATGTGCCATTTTCAAAAAATATTATTATATTATGATTTCAAGAAAATATAATAATATTCAAAAAGAATTATATTAAAGTATAATCATTTATAACTAGATCCTTACAAGAATAGTACTGACTACGCAATGCGCACATCACATATAAACATGATTCCGCACATAATAGCCGGTATTTGTGTGCAAAGCGTAGAATAAACGTACTAATTATGGTTGGTGCATTGCAACAGGCACAAAAGCTGACGTTCTGTGCCTGTTTGTAATAACTAATCGATCGATATGCATATTAAAATAGAAAAGTGTGAAAAAGTATAAGCAATAATTTCTTCTGCTCTTGGATGGAAAGTGCTCTTCCTCTCCTAAAGCAGGAAAAAAAATTCCTTTCCTCTGCGGGCAATTTCACTCAATTTTGTAATGTAAGCTTGCTTTGATTGCACATTTAAAAAAACAGTTACAAAACTAATCATATTATCAAACAATTGTACTAAAGCAGTTCAAAGAACACAAAGCGTTGGGTTAAACATTTCCCTTTCTCTCTCTCTCTCTCTCAATGGTTTACACTTTGCCGCTGGATATATCGGGGCCCCTCTTCGATTGTAGAGCCTCTATTCCGCAACGGAGCGCATTGCCTGACATTCTGCCAGCACAATAGCTGCTTTTCCAAGGCGAAGTGTGCTAAGTTGGGAGCTACAATCCTCCACAGCCAGTAATAACAATGCACAAACGCTTTCCTCTGGCACGTTGGCCATTCACAACGGGTTCCCGGCGGTCGTTCGCGTTGCTGCCACCAATCGTCACTTTTGACGACTGCCATGATTTCGATTTCTGTCGGTTTGTTTTCATGTTTCTCCGTTCCGGAAATTTTCCAGTTGGCCTGTTTCTGTCTTCCAGTGTTCGCGCCATGCTCGGTTTAGTAGGCAAGGCTCTACCTTTTCCGTACCCGAAGAATTTTTGCAGAGTACGCCTGTCACTGCTGCTGCTATTGCTGCTCGCAAAAGTAGGTGGAAAACAACGACCAATTTCGTTTTTGTTGTCGCTTCTGTTGCTGTTGCCATAGTTGTTGCTGTTGCTCTATGCGTACGACGTCTATGCTTCCGCGTGTGATAGGGCGAGATTTTGTGGTTTGTAGCTTTCATATGGGACTGACTGCCAACCTCTTCTAAGCCATAGTACCAGTAATAGAAGTTTTATTAGAAGCAGCAACACTAGTATAACGAACGTTTATTATATTTATATATATATATATATATATATATATATATATATATATATATATATATATATATATATATATACCGTGACAAGAAAATAACTCTAATCCCGACACCCCCTCTTTTTCGGTGTCGTCTGCCTGTCAAAAAAGGATCGTAACAAAATAGCAAGAGAAGAGGAGACATGGAGAAAATAAAGATAGAGAGGGGTAAATGGCAAGGACCACCATGCCGGCAGGCAAGATGGGGGAAACAAAAAACAAAGTTGTACAAAGTAGGGAACAGATGGAGAAAAAGAAGAATAAGTGGGGGCCAAACAAGACCTGATAATGGTTCCGGTCGGCGTCCCTACAACCTCTCGTCTCGAAAGAGTACCAGCGTCTTTAGTATCAGCAGAAATAGCTGCAGCAGTTTGAACCTATGAAACCTACGTTAGATGTATAATAGAACGTACGCTGGTTCAACGATGCTTCCACTTTGGCCTGAATGTAGGCCCCAAGGCAGGTGGAGGCATCGGGCACAAGCGAACGCATAAGGACAAGGAAAAGACATTTGGAGTTTTTCTGCCTTTTGTTCTGTCTAATCTTTTCAGGGCGACTAACAAAGTGGAAAAATCATTCTCTGGTATCTGCTAGTGCAAGTTATAGGCTCTTTCTCTTCGTTATCTCGCGAAATTCTCTCACTCTGAGCAAGCTGTAGTCTGCATTGCCATGTTCGGACGCATATTTATTTAACCAACATGTGCTGCGTTGCGGAGCCAGGCGCTTAACCAGCCCGTCGGGCGAAGATAGACGGCACTACTAGGGGGCTTAACTGCGCATTTGCTGATTGCTACAAAAGCGATCTCCAGCAACAAATCAATGCGTATTGGCTGCTTTTGAATGCATTGCGCTTGGACCTTTCCCTCAGAGAATATAGTGCACAGTGCTAAATGTGTGTTGGTATTCCATACATTGGGCCCAAGTAAACATATGAAGTAGAAATGATAATGCCGTTTATCGCAGTATGACTTGCGCAGTTTGGTCTACTGTACCTGCTATGTCTATACATTTTTATTGGTACAAACGTCTGCACTTTTTATACTAAAGTAAAGTTTTCGGGCTGACCCTCAGCCATGATTTAACGTCCACGGAACTGTTTTTCACATTGCTTCATAGACGGACTCCCATAAATACAAATGTGCAGCGGTGGGGTTCGAACCCGCGCACCTATGTGTTTCCTCCGGTTGCACTTTTTATACTGTCTTGTTAGCAACTACTGGTAAAATATGAACCAGGAAGCCACCAGGGGGCATTGCAACTGATCCAGCGGGAAGCAGGAAACCAACGAGCGACTGCGTTGCTTTTCTGCCAGGCCGTTTCGAGCTTTCGAATTTCGCAGACCCATAGCAGACGGTGAACTCGTCAAATATTCACACGTGACGTCTCTCGTTCTCTGCTAGAGATCCCTGCCGAGCATCCACCTGTGTTTGCGTTTTTCGCTATTAGGAAATGACAGAGAACGAAGCGAAGTGTTGCTAGCTAGACCTGTTGTGAGTGGCCGATCATCTTTTCTGGAAATAGCGCAGGTAGCTAAGGCAAATCTAAGAAAATACGGTCACGTTGAAAGAAGAAGTCGGGGTTCACAGGTATCCAGAAGAGAGCAGTAGCAAGAGATGGCATATGTCTTGTGTGGACTGAAGCACACAAACGGCAAGATCGTGACATGGCTGCTAGGTCGAGGCATCTCGCAGCTCGCAGATACCTAAGGCCGAACCCGGACAGCAGAAAAAGCAAGAGACAAAAACACGCTTTGGGTTAAAACGATACACGTTACGGCTACGCTTGACTATTCTTGACGACGTACGCGTCACAGTGCAGGTCTGCTAATGACACATCCTCTTGGCTGTTTTATGCGCGCTCGGTTTGCTGTAATTAAGGTGGAAGTGTGTGTCATTGTCATGGAGTGTGTCTAGAGTGTGTCGGTTTTATAAACTGCAAACGCCAGGAGAATGTTTAGCATGTCTAATAAACAATACCGACAAGATACTAAAGCATCAGCAGCACCACAATGAAAATGACTGAACTATTGAAAAGGCAATTCAAATAGGCTTTAAAAAGCGACCTTGCGGGCGTTGTATTAGATTTAAATAGTTTATTGTTTAAAATATTCAAGTAAAAAAATTGAAAAATTGCTTCATACCAATAAAAACAATTCTAGTTATACGACAAGCGTATGGTGGAACGTTTATTTTTGATTAAAACAATAATTTTATTTAATAGTTGGTATACTACTCCGGCGGAAAATACGCTGGCGTTGGTTGTCGGCATATTTTTCTGTTCCGTTGGCGTCGTTGAGACAATGGAAGGCTCAGAGCCTCCTACACTCAAGGTGATTTGGCGCGTAGGTAGAAGCCTTAACCTTTCGACGGGAGACACTCGAGAGCAACGCAATTCTTGCGTCAGAGGCTGTCGCTCGACATTCAACAAGGAAATGCATCATATATTCGGGGCACATTGTTGAATTTGGCTAATCCTGGGTAAGAGAACCCGTAACTACACGTTTGCGCGGAGACAAATGTTCACTCCATATATATATATATATATATATATATATATATATATATATATATAATACATGTTAATTGAAATGAGACAATTGTTTGAATTTGTGTAACTATGGAAATTTCAAGCTTTATGAAGAATTACTGAATTTAAATAAATTTGCCGTCCGGAGAAGACGGTTCCATAAAAAAATACAAACGTATGGTTGTAAATAAATATAGTTTCGACACTCTTATAATGGGCGGCATGTGACTTGCCCTTGATCGAATTAACTTATTAATTAACTAAGAAACCTCCACACGTTCAAAACCATTCAAACCATGATTGAGCCACCACGTTAACTTACACACTGCAAGACAATTGCGCAAACCGCCCTCTTCGCCGCCGGTCCCCTCTCTATTTTCTCTTCTATGATTGTTTTCTTCAACGACACATCCAGGTCTCCTCCGTAAATAGAACGACCGGCCATCGGTCAACGGCTCATCAATTTTCGTGATGTCGAGCAAGCCGGTATTAGGCTTGGATGTGAGGATGTGTGTCAGTTGTGCAGGTAGCATTGAGGGCTTGTGACACCGGGTATTTATGTTATGCAGTCTTCGCCTTGCAGTACGCGAGCTAACACCGAGTACTCCGAGAGCAGTATAGTGTCGTTGTTATAATTGTAAATATTGGCTGCAGTATAGCACGTCGGCGATTTTCCAAAACTTGATTAAAAGAAAGCGATCGTCCCCATTAGGTGCAGGTTTAGCTTTGCCTGAACCCTACTGCAGTACTGTGAACGCTACTGCCGGTGAGATGAGAATACCCGTAGTAATTCTAGAAGCGGTGAACAGTGGAGCGGTTCATGCTTAATTGACGAACGTATCGCCAACATTACCCAATCCCAAAGTTCAACAATCCCTCCAGTTAACTTATTAATTATAATGAATTTAATTATATTGTTCAAATAATCAATTAAACCCAGTGAAATGGAAACAAATAAAAACGCAACTTCTAACGCAACATTATGCTCACGTTTTAACGCTAATTTGAATTTTATTAGCTTTAAGACGATGCGATTAATACGGCGCGACTATTGTAAGCGCAAAGCACCCGTAAAGTCTATTCAGATTAGCGATTCGAGGCTCTACATATATTATTCGCCAACATTTTATATCCTCCAGTATCTACAAACGCTTGCTCTACCGGGCTGCTTTTATGTATTTCACACTAATAAAACGTTTTTGACTTCAATGTACAATTGTGGAAAAAATACCGAGAATGGTTTACCTTTCATAAATTTATTCTAATTTAAAGCACACTCTATATATATATCTATATATGTAGCAACAAGACTGTAAACCTCAACATCAGAAACCATTATTAGAGAATTATTAGGCGCTACGTATGAGCCTATGACCAATTGCCACGTTGAACGTTGATTGGTCCTGTGAACGCTAGTTAAGCCGTTGGGTAGCGCAGATACGCCGATCAAGCCGTCAGAGACATGTATGTGTGTGTGTGGTCTTCGCAGTGAACTCGTACCCGCTCGTCACAAGTCTTCTTCTCTCTTTCTCGTGATCTCTGCCCTCCTTTCTCCCCTCTAGCGCGCTCTTTCTTTCTCTTTCTCTCTCTCTCTCTCTCTATATATATATATATATATATACACATATATACACGATGATTCAAAACGTCTTCCGTCGGAAGAAGCCTTTTTGAAACGCCCGCTATAACGCCTCTCTGATGAACCCTTTCGTCTTGTCGATGATAATGATGCCGCTGCTGCTGCGACTCCTCGATCGCGACTTGGCTTTGCTGCCGATGTCATTCGAAAGCCTTTCTCCTTTAGTATATATATATGTATATATATATATATATATATATATATATATATATATATATATATATATATATATATATATATATATATATATATATATATATATATATAATATATATATATCGCTTTCTTGCTCGTCATGTTCCCGCTCTCGCGTTCTCTAGTTCGCTCTCTTCCTCTGTATGGCTTCCGATGTCATCATCGTTGTCGTCGTCGCGCGATTCGATCCTCGCGCACGCCTTCGTCGTAGGAGGTCCATGTTGTGTCTCTCGCTCGCTTTTCTGTTCTGGAGATTCATGACGGTGTCGCCGGTCCATCCCTCCCGCCGTTCACTCGGTCGTCGTCATTCACTCAGTGAGTCAGTCAGGCAGTGAGTCGGCAGTGAGGTTGGTCGGTCGGTCGGTGGTTGGGATGGCGTCAGACCCGACCGACCAGGGAGGCCAAGCCCGGTGGTGTCATGCCCGTCCGGAGGTGTGGCTGCTGCTACTGATACTGCTGCTGCTGCAACAATTTCTGTGCTACTGTGGTGACTAAATCGGCCTTCGAGACATAAAGAGCAGTCAGCGACAGCAGCAGCAACAGAAGCTAACGGCCGCAGCAGCAACAGTTGGCTGCTGCGGCGCGGGCAGTGGGGTGAGTACTGATCGTACGGGTACTACTACCAGAAACAAGTAGCCCACCTGAAATGCCACGACCTCTATTACCCCCGCCGCCACCCCCCGTCATCATCACCACCACCACCATCATCATCATCATCATCACCACCACCACCATCATCATCACCACAGTAGCTCATCGACAGACTGACTGATACATACTGACGAACGGTCGACACCACCGCCACCAACATCAATAGTTCAATAGGGCAATCAATACAAGACAACATACAGAACATGCGCAGAAGCGGGACAGCTTTAGCAGCGGCAGCAGCGATCTCCAAATTGCCCCGACGGCCGGAACAGCCGCAACAACAGTAGCAATGAGAACGACGGCGGCGGTGGCGGTATCGACAACATCAAGCGATTGGAGCACGAAACATCGTGCATCAATTGCAAGTTTGTACCTCCACACCACCCTGTTGATGATTGACTGACCTGTTAAACCCACTGACTGATTGAGCTGACTCTCTCTCTCCCTCTATCTATATATAAATTGCCCTCTCTCTATATATATTGTCCTCTTTCTGTCTCGCCCCTTCTCGGTCTTTTGCTCGCCCTATCTCAATCTCTCTCTCTTACTAAAGGTTAAGTGTTTAGGGCAGTACGGCGACACCGAACGCCTGTATCTGCGTGTCCTTATCCGAACCATGACGGTAGTAGCGGTCTCAGCTAGCATCATAAAGCTTCGAGAAAGGTAGATCGAGAGGCTCGACGAAAACTGACACAGACGCCTATGATGATTGTTGAGCGTGGGTCACGATGAAAGTCGATACAAACTACTACAGCAGCTTTGTCCAAGTGCGTTTGCAAGACTACTACGTGCGATTCCATTATTCCACTTCTAGTAGTTGCTTGGGGGGGGGAGGAGGAGGCAAGACTACCTCAAACCCTGGTGGACCTCTTTCACGCAGACAGACGCGTTATCCGTATATTGTTTAGCCCCGTTTATGCCTGTGCTCTCGAATTGTGCTTCTGGTGGTCTGCTGGATATGCTTTTCAGGTTAATGGGTAATGGATTTTTTACCTAGTAACGTCGCACAAACCGTAGTTAGAATTTCGCTTCGTTCCAACTTTCGCCAGTTCTTGCATTCGGTATGCCGCGGCCCAAACTCGGTCTTCCCTCTGCGTCTGCTTGCTGCACACTCATTTCCGCGACTGTAATCTTTAGGTGTGTTGTTACATTAATGTCAGTATTACGGCCTGTTGGATATGTGTATACAATTACTTTATTACAAATGTGCTGGTAAATAATACAGTTTTTCCTAACCAGAAACTTAGTTAGCTTAGAACCATACACCTACACTTGACCTGGAACCAGTGAGGCATCGCTCTTGGACTTGGTTGGCACACAAAATGTTTCGTCGCTCGTACTAATAAGAAAAATGCGTTTCACGTTTGCTGTGCACCTTGTAATGCATTGAAAGTATTTGACCTGAATAGGATGACTATAGACAACATGTAGTAACACCGCCTACGAACACTTTAATAAAAAATCACTTTGATGGACAGCTTACAATCTCTGCTGAATTCTCTCCATCGACGACAGGGTGCACTCTGCTCCAAATGTCCGTAAGGTTTGATATGATAAATTCAAACAACAGGTACGAGTAGTGCTTGTGACAAACCATCGAGCTTGTTTTATCGACCGTGGAGACGGTGGCCTAGCTTATATAAGGCAATCCTAGCGATATTTAATATTAATATCCATCTTAAACTGAACGACAGCCACACTGTTACTACATATAGAAGGTGGTCTATATATATATATATATATATATATATATGTATATATATATATATATAGACCCCTGTATACATGCCAAGCGAACAATAATATATATAATATATATATATGATATATATATATATATATATATATATATATATATATATATATATATGTTTTATGTATATGACCCTGCATGCAGCGAACATAAATCTAATATATATATATATAATAATACTATATATATGTTGTGTTTTTTGGTTAATGCATGTAGTGTGTGAAAATGCCTTTCATTAATTCATGCCAACAGAAACAACAGCAATTTTGACAAATAGCAGTGACAAAAATAACCCGAAGGCGAAACAAACATCGACGAAACCTACATTTAGGGTAAGGAACCAGATAGCCTGATTGTAGGTCCATCGAGTGAAGGCCGCTGTCTCGTATACGAGGTTACGGTGCCTTGAAACTGTTGACCGAATCGTATGCTTCTCATACCAGCCTAGCAGAAAACCGCAAGCTGGCTCAATGTCGCGACTGCCGCTTCTGCTACCTTATTTACTGTTGCTGTTACGATTACTCGTTCAACAGCGACTCTTGTTGTTATGTAAGAGTTATTTTTGTTGCCGCAATTATTCCTGTTATTGTTTCTGTTATAAACAAATGTTTGGCAAAATAATGGAATCGTCCAACACGCCTATGCCCTGATATTGTTATTCCTGCTAACAAACGGCTGATATTTTATAACTGTTACGTTTATAAAATGCACATTTACTCTCGTTTTTATTATCATCCACGGACGCAGTGTAGCTTCTAACAATTCGTACACCATCGAAAACCTCGTTTGCTTGTCGTTATCTGCACAGACAGTGGCGACACGTGGTGAATGATGATAGCCGTTTCCGGAGTATCCGGGTGGATAAATCCAATTTATTGTTCATCACTCAGGACAATCCTGTCGTATCGGGCTTAGTGTACGTTCGGCCTTTCTCCGCCTTATCTATCTGTACATCTATTTCTTCTTCACTGTCCCGGCTACAGAGCTTCAATAGCGAGAGGTAGAAGTGGTAACGACAGAACCTTACACCCACGGCCGTGTGCTGTTCGACGGCAACCCAAAGCGACTATCGGGATATTATTAAGTATAACAGCATTTTATGGTAACCACGTCTAGGCCTGACCATGTACGACTAGCGTGAGGAGAAAGAGTAACAAAAACCCAAACACACCACTATATATATATATATATATATATATATATATATATATATATATATATATATATATATATATTTATATATATATAGTACTTTCTGCAACAGCAATATTTGGACGTCCAACAAGGTATTGCCGCAGCGATATTGGCCTCGATAGGAGGAAGAGAAACGAATGATGAGCTATCGGAAGAAGTTCAACGGATATGAGATATCATCTTTGCTGCTGAATGCCTGCGTATCAGGCGGGTGCATTGAATAATAATGAATAAACTTATAAATCATTATACATTTGTCATCATATTTAAATCTATATATGATAAATGTTATTTCCCAATAAGTCTTCATTTCAATATGGAATATAATTATTTCTTCCTTGAGCACAGCGGCTGTGCGAGCAGTGGGCATATTTTATTACTTAAAAAAATATATATATATATATCGTCCTTCCTATGTTGAGATATAGTGCAGGAATTGCTGAGGTATCCGACAGTTCAATGCGTGATATATAGCGCTGAGGCTCTGGTCACATGGCCGGTGAGAACCTAAAATAAAGCACACAAGGTTGTGAAAGCCGTACATTCTGTATATACGTGACGGGTAGGGCATGCAGGCTCCCTCCCGAAAGTACCAAGAACTATAGATGCCAAGGTATCCAATCTCGGCTGAGGCTTTGGCAACATTTCCCTGCTAGCGCAGCAAAAAGTGTTTGGTTAGCGCCGGAAGCTCACTCCCTTCGGTCAGAAGGCGCTATTTGAAGCCTTAATCATTGTCACCAAAAGCCACGCAGAGTTTGAAGTTTGACTAGAAACTTTAAGTTTCCAAAAAGCACGCACTTCGATTAGCTGTGAGCAGTTCGTATAGGTCACATCTACCATTCGGGTAGATCACTGGGTCCAATTACACAAACTGTTTATTACGGAACTACACAGAAATCACAGCGCACTGCTGGGCGCCGCTATATATATAATCCACCGAGCAAAGTGGTTTAGTGGCAAAGCCATCGCCTTGCATTCGGGAGGTCGTGGGTTCAAGCTTCTCTTAAAGTGGTTTTCATGGTTTTTAATATAGACAAGGTGAATGCCGGAGTGGATTATAATCGACCATGATCGGACGAAGAAACAGCAGCCGATACTTTGTCTATTACCTTCTCTGTCACAGGCCCGCCCAGCGTCTCGAATGCAAACGAAAATCTTTCTACCTATTCCTTTCAGACATAGAGGTCAAAATGTGTTGTCTTTATGATCCTTTCATGTTATATGTGCATGCATGCTTTTTCCGTTAGTGCTCTGTGGAGGACAACTATATATGATTCTCTCTCTTTCTCTCTCTATGTATATATATATAAACAAATATTTTTGCTCATCTTTCAAAGCATTTTTGTTTTCTTCAAAATAGATTCTGCCCGCTACAGTGCACTTATGCCGCCGTCTTTCCTTCTCTTCGAAATATGTTTAACGCGTCTTTCAGAATCAAATTGAGTCGCTCTTGCGATTTTTTCTTTATCTCCTCTATAATCTCGAAACCTTGTCTGTGAATTTGTTTTCATATGTAGAAGCAGGAAAACCAACTTTCGGCGAATAGAAAGGTTGCGGTAAGATAGAAATCGAATTTCTTAAATTTATCATCAAAGAAGAAAAAGTTCAGTTTTAAAATTCCCGACGAGCGTTCATTTGCTGGAAATTCAACATTTTGGGTGAACTACGCTTGCCAGTCTTCTGGACGCAGAAAATATTAAGATAAAGATAAATAATAAGATTATTACAACTGATTCATAAGTTATGTATAAATGTTCAGCTATTTTCCTGGTAGTAACTTGGTAATTGTTGAGTATGCGTAAGTATTTTCAAATTTTCTTCTGTTAGTGACATCGAGCGCCTTCCCAAACGGGGGTCATATATACCTCCAAAGTGCTAACATAGCGAAGTTATATAAAAAAAAAATATATATATATATATATAATTGCAATACCTAAGGATTTCACTAATATATTAGGGCTACAATAAAGTCTTTTCGATTTTGGCGCTATAAATAAAACACATATATAGGAGACACGGGAGGTCTTATTTATTGATTTATATATTCTCCACCGGAAGATACAACCTCTGCCCAACGATTTATATGGTTTTCAAGTCCTAAATAATCTTCCAAATTTCCAAAAAAATCCAAACTATTCTTCCAGTCCAGAACGCACGTGTTCAATAGAAGTGAATTTTTTACCACTTAAAAAAATTTGCATTCGATCTGAATAGGTGGTAATCAGATGGTGCTAAGTCGGGGGAAATATGGTGGATGTTCCAGAAGTTCCCATTTTAGCTGGGAATTTTTCAAAAGGGTCTCCCTACTCACGTGAAGCCTTTCGTTGTCTTGGTGGAACAGGACACCCTTCCTTGAAATAAGTGCAGGGTACGACTGCTTTAATTTTTCGTGAACCTTTTCGAGTTGTTGACAGTACACGGCCGTATTTATCGTCTGGTTACGCGGTAAAAGTTCATAGTGCACTATTCCGCCCACATTCCACCAAATACACAATAAAACCTTTTTTTTCCTTTCAGAACTTCTCAAACCACTGTTGGCACATTCTGTCTGTACAACAGGCATCTCCAAACGATTTTAACAACTTTTTGTGAGCCTGCGTTGCACTCAGTCAATTTTTAAACTCATGGAGTAGAATCGCCCGATTTGGCATTTTTCTACCTCCATTTGGCAGCACTTTTACGAACAAACGGCTAAACAGATTTCAAAATGGTTGAGACCAGCAGATCCCCGCTCTTTTGCACATGAAAACAACAAAGAGTGAGCCAATGATCTATGCCTAGGCGCCGGGGCGGGCGCTGTGAAAGCCGCGCAAGCGCCAATCCGAAAAGGCTTTTTTGTAGACCCTATATTTAGGAATACTTTGTAGTCACAATAGGAAGCGTCATATTAAAAATGATTACATCATTCGAAATAACCTGAATGATCAGTTATGACGTTTTTAATTGATTTGAGTGAAATGTGTTGACAAGTTGCAAGCTGTGATTGCAATAAAAAAACAATTATCGTTTTAATTATGGTTGAATTTTGTATTTTAACTTTAAAGCTAATTCCATTATATAGTGTGTATTGCACCAGCGTGCTTTCAAATGTAAATTAGCTTTTAATTATGACCAGAATATTAAAGCAATATGTCCCGGTCTCAACCGAGTGAAGAAGTGAACTGAAGAATGCTTGGATATACGATCTCCGTCTGTTCTAATCAGGTATCTTATCTTAAACACGCCGAACCTAATAAGGTAAGAACCATAACTGTCAGGTTGGTGACGTCGTCAGCAATAGAGAGTACAACAGACCTTCAAGAAATGAATGCCAGGCCGGAGAGGGCTGCCCAGGTAGTTGTATTGCGTAAGCTTGGCTATGGCCGACGTTCTGTATCTCGTTATCTGAATATAAACCAATCTACTATTTACAGAGTCTACCAACGGTACCAGTTTGCTGGCAGCTTGGAGAATTAGAGGGGGCAGGTTCGCGCAGGGATCAAGCTTCAACTGATTAAAACGACCATGACCGCTGCGTTTTTAATGAATGTTTTACGAAATCGCCCCGACTCACTGCGGTCCAGTTACAACAGCAACTGCGTAGTGATCTCAGGAGTAATTGTTAGTGTGCGCGCGCTGTGAGACGTGGATGTCTGTCTGCAATGAATGCTAGGCCCTGCTGACTCGTAAGACGTTTGCAACTGACCACCGCTCAACGGCAAACGCTCGCTAAATGTATATAATACTTGGTCAATGGCATGTTAGCCGGCAACACTACAACGGTGGCTTGGGATATCAAAGCAATAATATTTTTTAATTTTTTTATTAATTTTAATTAAATTTCCTTTCCGAAGGTCCAAGATTTTGTCGCAAAGGTTTGTAGCCATCGCTCAACCCACAAAAGTGCGAACACTTTATATCAGGATTGTTAATATCCACACTCAAAGTAGTAACCGAGTGATAATCTTGTTCATCAGGCTGCGTCAGCACAATAAGACTAACCTTGAATCGTTGGGCGTTCTACTGTTTGATGACGGGGAGGAAGTTCAGGTAACTCGTTGGAGGAGGAGTTGAGAAAGTTATGTTTTCGTCAGGCCCCACAGGCTCGTTGTACGTTCACAACTAACCACAGCCCACGATGAGCCCGATGCCGGTTGGAAAACTGAACCGTTGACAAATAGCAGAGCGTTCGAAGCTCTCGGGTGAGACCAGAAGGTCTCTTTACGGTACCGATAGACGGGAAATATTGTATGGATAGACGGAAAATAATGTACCGACGACGACGAGAATGGTTTACACAACCTTGTTTGGTAAAGCGTGTCAGTTGTAACGGCGGTTCAATCATTGTTCAGGAAGCAATATTCTTGGGCTGAACTCGTGGAGAACCCTCAAGTCCACTGTTCTCATGGAAGTAGACGTTTAATTGCGGTTAAAATCACTACGGTACGTTGATGGGATTCAGGGACTACACGTGGTGCCTTATACAACCGTTCGGTGGCTAGATCCACACCAGGGCAGGTTGCATTCACCGCTGCCAAGGGCAGCAGTTGACGCGGACGATTTTCTTGCAGAGAGGCCTGCTTCATGAAGTGACACTCTCATGTCATTATGCTTAATAATTCAAGCCTGCACATGCTATTGGACTTGTACCCCAGATCGGCTAAGTCCAAAAGGTTAACCAGTCGGTCCGGCATCAGTGACCTCAGTCCCCTCCTATCCGTAATTACCTAGCCTTGATAGTTATCTAATGGACCTCAACAAAATGGCAATAATAATTGGTCATCATTTAATCTATATTGTATGCATTGCATTCCGAGATTCATGGCGAAGCAAGGGAATGTTACTATAGGAAGTTTACGCATTGGACCAACTATCCATTTGCGAGGAAGGTGCCCCCAGCACACATAATTTGCGCGCACCACATGGAGTCACGCAGGAAAGCGAGTCATAGGTACTTCCTAAGGTTAAGTAAAACGGGTGACTATTTGTTGTCCATATATATATATATATATATATATATACACGCTATCACCCGTAATATGGAATGGAGCAAACATAAGTCCGAAGTTCTATGTGCCGGTCGGGGCTATTGTTTTTAGCGACTGCGAAGTGGAACGAGACGAGAAGCGGTAGCGCTAAAGTGGAGCGGACATCGCGGCGGCAATGGTGGGGTCGTCCTGAGGTCAGGATGAGGAGGCCTTTAAGGAGGGGTGGGGAAGGGAGGGAGGGAGTGGAAGGGTAGTTGAAGGGGTAGTTGAATTGAGTCAGTGGTGGTCCTAAATTGACCAGGGTTGACGGCGTTCGCTTGATATCCAATTTGTCGTCGCTGTCTTTGGCGGCCGGGCGGATGAACGGTCGGTCGGTCAGTCGGTCGGTGAGTGATGGTGACGGCTGTTCCAAGTGTTGTTGTGTCAACAGGGCCGTATGCTGTGGGTGACATAACGATAGACGATCGGATGAGATGCCGTCGATGCGGGCGAGCCCAATGCGAGAAACAGGAAGAGAGTGTCCGAAGCAGACTCGTGGAGGAGTGGAGTGAAAGTTCAACAACAAGAAAAACAACAACAACAACAAAAACATCACCGAGCACGATAGGAACGGCCACAACAACGTAATAGTAACTACGTTAGCGATGATGGGACCAAAGAAAACAATAACAAGACCACCACCAACAACAACAGCAAGACCAACAACAACAGTAGCAGCGGCAACAACAACAACAACAACAACAGCAGTAGCAGCAACAACTACAATGACAACCGGGACGGCAACACTAACGACATACGCAAGCTACATCTATTTAGTTTGCACTTTAAATGCGCTGGACGCGAAGCGCCACTATCATCTACGTCATCAACGTGAAGACGGTCGACAGATATCACGATGACGAGTGCGGCCATCGATGAAGAAGTAATCCGATCATCTGACTCGACGACAACGACCCCGCTACTATCGCTGCTACCTGCTGCTGCTGCCGCTGATTCGGGTCTGTCCGCGGGCGATCTTCATCTACCACAGGCACCGCACCTTAACCACTTTACGCTGTGATCAGAAACACAGATTGACGAACACACTTGAGGACTTCATCGCCACGCGCAACCACTCCTACTCAGAAACGTCACACGTCAAAGCCGAGAACTCGATTGGTGCTTCTATGGCCAGAACGCAAACGTTAGTGCGTGGGCCTCGCTCTTCGCTAGGCAACGGGCGCGGCTGCGGCGCTCATTGTTGGGTATAAATGTCATACCTTATGACAATATATATATATATATATATATAGTCATACCTTATGACAATATATATGTTTATTTCGAAATAAGTCTGCATTTCAATTATGAAATATAATTAAATTTTTATCGAGCTCAGCGGATTGATTCAAGCGTCAGTCAGAAACGAACCGATGGCGATTGCTAAAACAACTACAACTGCTTAGCTATAATGAATGAGTAGACGTTGCAAAAAGTAAATTTTGGGATGGTTCAGTCGAGCACTGTAGACCTTAACTATCGGTCGCAGGTATAGGCTGATATAGAAATAGGGGACTAGTGCGCTAATCATGGTTGTCATCTACCAGTGTGTCGCCGGTTCGATCTCTGTTGTTGATCAAATTTTCTTTGAACGATGCTTATTGAGAACAACTGATAAACCATACTACCGAGAGTCAGCGGCCATGCTGCCACAAGGACTGCTGGGAAAACTCTAGATATCTCAACATGTCCAGTCCTCGGTGCATCGAAGATATACCTCATGTGAGTTCCAAGCTCGTAGGAGACGGAGGATGGTCTAGAATTAAAAAACAACCTCCTTAAAAAAATTAGTTCTAGGTATAGGCAAGATCGCTCATAAAGTTTAAGCAATAAGAAAAGAACAGGGTTCAAGGAACCAGACGGAACTTGGGGCGTTCGTCGGTCTAGTGCAATTTTACGCCTCGTTTGTAAAGCACTTGGCGAATACAAGATTATCAGCCGTTGAAAAAGACGTAGCCTTCCAGTGTCAAGAAAGTGCCAAGCAGCGTTTGACGGAGTGAATAAAAAACTGTCTTTAGATACCGAGTTAGTAATGTTTAGCACAGAACTACCTGTTGCCCTGTCAACCTAGTGTAGATATACGCAAACGGATCGGGAAGCTCTGGCAATTCAAACAGGTTTCTCAAGTTCAATTTTGTCGCTTCGGTCGCCAATTTACATTGACGACGGATTCGAAGCCTTTGTTGAGCATTTCCTCGCCTTTCCTCGCCTTACGACCGTTAACAGGGGCTCGATTACAGTAATACGCAATATAACAACCGAAATTTCAAAACTTCAATACGACAACCAACATAGATTGATAAAGAGATATGAAATATAGACGCATTCTCTAGGCTGCTACGCCACTCAGAACACCTACAGATAACGGCGTCACTTGTAGGCGTCTTCTACTGCTAGTTAGTTTGGTCAACTGCAAGTGAACGTTACTACACTTAGGAAAGCGACCATAGTGAATAAGAGTTATGTCAGTTCATGTCTCCGCTTCATACAAATCCTTCAAGTTGACTGGTGTGAATTAGGCAGAAATCAGAATATTCGACGGATGCCTTTACAAAGGTCATGTCTGAGGTATTGTTCCGAGTTCATTGCGCCAAGAAAAGCTCGACAACCTCTATACTGCCGCCACTTTAGTATAGCCAAGATAAAATCAATAGACCGCAAGCA
This sequence comes from Dermanyssus gallinae, assembly GCA_003439945.1. Classification (NCBI taxonomy): domain Eukaryota; kingdom Metazoa; phylum Arthropoda; class Arachnida; order Mesostigmata; family Dermanyssidae; genus Dermanyssus; species Dermanyssus gallinae. The sequence continues at coordinate 69,349 of QVRM01001720.1, forward strand.
ATGCTTATCGCCTGGCTGAGACGCCTGGGAAAAACATTGAAGGTGAGGCAATAAGCTGGTTTGCCTGTATGGTGACAGCTGGCCGTGCCCCTGTTCACTCGTGGGAGCCAGCCAACACGTGTGTTATTGCTTCAATATTGCACATTGACCACAATATTGAGGCAATAAAGGGTCGATGATATCTAATCATAGTCGATGCCTTTTTAAAAGGGGTCGAATTTCACAGCATAAATTCGATCTTTAGGGTACCCTCCAAACGTACGCTACATGTTTTTCGAGTTCAGAGTTTGAGTTTCTAAAAAACAGAAAGCAATTGAGCACGGCCGATTTTTCATAGTTTTTATTTTGTAGTTACCTTTTCTGTAAGTTTAAAGCCACAATAATTAATTGTGAGACAGCTCGTAAGACCCACGGCCTGCCGAAGGTCTATGTGTGCTGAAGGCCAGCCGAATGTCGAATTGACGAAGAAACGAACTCGCCGTCTAGTAACAACTCATCGCTTTCAGCAGAAGTAACTCTAAGGCTTTCGTTTTACTATGCGTTTAGTCTTCACGTCTAGGCAGTTAAGAGAAACGGTTTACTGTAATGTGCCCTCCGTGTAACATTGGCTCTGTTAACGTTTCCCAATTTCCGTGTGCAACATACGACCCTAGCTGACACATTTTTGATCGAGGAAATTCTGGATACGAGTATCTCTGTTCAAGAGGACACATTAGAACATGCTTAATTCAGAGAATAGCGGTCGACGTGTGACAACTTTGCCACATGCGTTTATCGGACATTTCTTTGTTATCCAAAGTTTAGTTTATACTTCCAAGTTGTGAATCTTCTGTTTTTTTTTGCTTTCCACATAGAGCATGTCGAAGGTAGAAGTACGGTTCTCTTTTATTTTAATATAAGTGCAATAGATTGGCAATATTCATGCAATCATTAAATATTACATTAAGCCTAGCGTATACTATTCAAACATACAAAAACCAGTACATTCCCAACAATTGAATTTATTTATTCAAACAAATTCAAACATATATAAGACACTGAAGAGCTGTTTTCATTTCTGTAGCGTGTATCTATCTTTCTGTAGTTTACCGCAGCAGGGAGTGCATAGCTAAACGAGTGCGTGTTCCTGCTCTCTACGCTCTGCAAGCCATTGAGATAGTGTCAAGAAATGTCACTAAATGCACGCGAAAGCGAAGAGAGAGAGAGAGAGAGAGAGAAATTCCGACAATGTGCGTTCATTGTGCCACTGATCCATTAAGGGTCTACTGAAGGACCAAGGCGTTGAGTGCTAGTGTTGCACACTAAATCAGCATCAAGCACAAGAAGCTTGAATTGATTGATCTCGGCGCATCCAGTGCATTAGTTG
>QVRM01001721.1:0-38462 GCA_003439945.1 Dermanyssus gallinae
TATATATATATATATATATATATGTCACTCACTACAGTTTGGTGAGTATTTAAGATTACTATCAAAATAAACGTTTTCAAAAACTTCACAAATCATTTTATTTTCGTCAATTTATTTGCTTAGTTGTCTTGACGGCATAAAGGTCTTGCACGACAAAACTTGCTTAATACAGCTCGAACATGACAACAAATGATTGCAAAAAAAACTTACGTTGTCCGGCAATGATTACTCAAAGGGCCTAGCAAAATCGAATAGCGCAAATTTCACGATACCTTGTGATCGTCTACGTGACTTGCATTCATCATATGGCGCGGCTCTATACAAAAATTACATACGAAATGCGGGTGGGCCAAGAAACAGACCTTGCACCAGGTACCGTTAGCAAAACAGATGGTGCTTGGTCTAGACAGATCTACTAGATCAACTAAATAATGGATGGCAGTTACATTGATATGGATAGATTTCTACGAGGACCCTGCTGCGACCCGTATCAATAGCCAAGAAGCTATATATTTCTCCAACCGTTGTCTATACAGTGTTCACTCATGGTAAAAACCTTTCGTTTAAAATCAACGTTTTAGAGAGAGGTCGGAACATAGTTCATAAACAACAAGGAGTTCCCCTTCCATAATCTCTCGGCTATGCGGTGGTTTCGGAAATCAAATATAACTGATATGAGAATGCAGCATATATATATATATATATATATATATATATATATATATATATATATATATATATATATATATATATATATATATCAGTAAAGCAATACACCGTGTGTGTGTTGTTAAATTAAGGGCCTACCTTGGTGCTCGGAGCGCCCTTTTTGGGTTTGCCCATTACAGCTGATGAACGATGAAAGAATATCGGCAACAATAGCGGGGATGGCAAAGAATGCGATCCCAATACAGCATAGACATCTGACGGCCGATTCCCAGTGCTGAAGAGAACGCGACTTAATACACTTCGAATTCGAATCATTTTGCGACCGCAACAGTGGAGCGGGCCGCCATCTTTGTAGTCGCGGCGTAGCAGACGAAAGCAACTTCATATCATTTCTGCTTTCAAAAAATCGAAAAATCCATAGAAACTGAACTCTCTCTTTTAGTATGTATATAGATGTATACAAATATACGATATATATATTGTACTTATTATCTGTATATGAGAATGAGTTGATGGTCTTCCGCCATAGCAGACACGTCTTGGCGGGCGCTCAACCCCGGTTCAGCAGCCGGTTCTATTTACGCCCGCGGATTCCTCAGCCAATTACAGGCGGCAACAGCGTTTGTGTTCGCATCTCTGTTTTGGACTCTTTACTATAAATTTTTGGTTGGCTTAATTTACACGACGCTTAGTACAATGAAGAAACGATAAATGCTCACAAAATTGGCGGTTGAAGAATAAATATGTACAATGTCAAGTCGACAAGGGTTAGTTACCGAAAATGATGCCTCCGAGAGAGGCATATATAGATCAGTTGTATCATACATGCGTATATAATATATATATATATATATATATATATAGAGAGAGAGAGAGAGAGCATACGTTTTCGGAAGACAACTGTCGCTCCAGTTGTATTCTTAATAGAATTTATATATATATATATATATATATATATATATACACACGCAAGCAGAAGTTATTATTGCTTGATAATTATGCATCTCTTTGGACTGTAAGTGGCACAGGGTAGCGATTATCAGGTCAGTACGTAATAATGCTATCACACTAAACAGTGATTGACGGGGATATTGAAGTGTGCTTATGAACGGGTGCTGCATGGGCAGAGAGAACCATTTTGGCGCGAAAGTCCGACTAGGCTTCCGGCACAGCAGTAGTGGTGGCAAACGTATGATGCAGTAATGCAAAAATTCGACTATTAATCATGTATGTTTGACTTAAGGCATATTTTGTAACGCACAATAGTAAAGCCACCTAAAAATGGCGACACCATTCGAAAAATCATTCATGTGTAATTACCGCGAATCTGCTCCAGGGTCATGGATGAGCTCTCGACGAACACGAGCTTTTCGCGCGACCGTGTCCAGTGAGACGTCACTCTTCCAAAGATTCAACAGCTTCGCCAAAAGTTGACTAGCTTCTGTTCTGAGACCTGTGATAAATGTAACAGTCAGCGGCAATATCTATCTATCTATATATATCTATATATATATATATATATATATATACAGGTATATATATATATATATATATATATATATATATATATATATATATATATATATATATATATATATATATATATATATATATACAGGTATATATAGGAGGGAATGCCGCCTCGGTGACAGGAACACCAGTGAGAAGAAGGGCCAGATGGACCAGCCCAAACCTGCATCAGTCCGTAGCACTATTAAATGAAGATCCGGGCTGACAGAGTGTGAAGCTTAAGGGGGGAAGTGTGTTTAGTGGGTAGGGGTCTCGAAGGAACAAGATCCAGCCGCCGTATATATATACATATATATATATATATTATATATATGACTACGGTATGATGAGTGTTTAATATCAATGTAAATATAATGTTTCTAAATACTACAGATTGAATTCTTTTTCGTTTATTTTGTTTAGTGGTTTTAGAAACAATACTTGCTTAACCCAGCTCCGACAGGAGAACAAATAGTTGTCGAAAATGTATGGTGGTCGCTAATGAGTACACAAAAAGTGTCTAACAAATCGAATTGGTGCAAAATCGCAACTCCTTATATTCGTCTAAGTGAGTTGCACTATGGGACACGATTGAGTTTCGTATAACGATTGCCGACGTAATGCAGGTGAGCTAAGGGAGTCGTTGAAACACGCATAGTCAGCAAGACAGATTGTACCTGCGTGGTCCGAAGACATCCACCAATTCGAGAGAGATTACTGTTATCCGTAGCACAATAGAAGCGGTCCGCAATCAAAATAATTGCTGGCAGTTCAATTTCTATGGACTCGAGGAGGTAGGGCGATGCGTATAGCATACGGGTCCCAAGACTTGGGTTTCCTCCAACCGTTGTATATACAGTTCACTTACAAAACCCCCTTACATTAGATAGATAGATAGGTTTTATTATTCTCATTAATTCAACATTCGAGAAAAGTCGGAATACACTTCATAACCGAGAATGTCGGTAACATTCGCGGTATTGGACAAACCTAATATAGGTTTGTCCTATATATATATCTAATTTATTTATTTGATGTTTGTTTATTCACCATTATTGGTCGATTCTCACAATATTTACGGGCTATTCCGCTCAAGTACGACCAATTACAGCAGCTGTTAATGAGCTGGTGTTCAGTTGTATACATTTCATAACGTGTATCGGTCGATTTCAATTTCACCACAACATTTACAAACACATTCGTTGATCTGGAAACATTTTCCCTTTAGGCAGAGGTATTGGTGGTATCCGTGCCAAGTTATTTGCAAAATATTGTCTCTGTCTGTTGCAGATCTTTTTTTCATCCTGTTGCTAAGAAAAGCGGGTCCAATCTGTAAATTGTGATTACAAAGTTTCCAGTTTGCCGTTCTCTGTGTTTCCTTATATTTATATATATATTTGATCGAGCTGTATTATATATATAGACTATATATATCGATGTATATTATCTAGATAGTCGATATATTATATACGACTATCAGATATATATATATATATTTATATATAGAGTATCTATATATATATTATATATATATATATCATATATATATATATATTTATATATAAATATATATATATCGCTCGTAAAACGATTACGAGTCGAAGTGTGATAGGTTGCGTTCTCAGCCTCGGGTATTGAACCGTTGATAGAGGATCAGACGTTGTGCTTGATTGCAATCAATTCTTCGCCATCGGCGGTAATGGGTGGCAAACCTAACGAGGGCGCCCCAGGCATCAACGCACATGATGTATTGCATTCTAATTCTACACGCATGACAAAATGGGTGTTCCGTATACAGCTTGTAACAACCAAAAGGGATGCACCTGCTTGCACCACCCCACACCTATATTGGATTTCACTGGAAATAGCATTATATGCACTATTGTTTTCATGAAACGTTAAAATCTCAGACTATTTTGCGATTACTTTATATATATATATAATTTTTTTTTTTTTGGGGGGAGGGCGTGACACAACGGGGTGTAAACAATTGTCCCCCAGTGAACGTGACGACAAACGACATCAGCCCTAGGTCCAGGTGTCGACCACCTGGACAAGGTGCCAAGCACCGCCGTGGCGTTACCACGTTGTATATCCAATGGCAGCCCTTGCCGGAAAAATTCACCAGCACGGAGGTCCCCCGTGGCCAATCTGAGACACTTGCATATCTAAGTAATAACTCCCTCAGTAGTTTTATCTGGCCCCCTAAGGTCTCAAAGGTACTGGGTCGAAAATCCATAGAGTCTCCGATACATGCATACTTCTGACACCTATTTCTTTCCGCCTGCGAAACAGCATAATATATATATATATATATATATATATATATATATATATATATATATATATATATATATATATATATATAATATATTAGCCATAGTTAGCACCCTAATAGGTTAAGCTTCATCATTTAATCACATTACAATTGCACTACATTACGGCTGCTACGTCGACGACGATTACTGAACTAGGTGGAAAGGTTAGGTAGACCCCGTAGTCCCGCCGTCCTCCGACCCCTTTGAGGAGAGTTCCGGATGTTTCTGTGGCGGCAACAGCGAATGTTGGCCCTGTTCATTTGCTGTTGTTGTTCATTGTCCACCGTTTGTTGTTGCTATGGCTGCTATTGCTGGGGGTTGGGGTTAGGGTTGTTGTTGTTGTTGTTGTCGTGGTTTTTATTGCTTGTGTTGTCGTTGTCGTCGTCGTCGTCGTCGTTATTGTCGGTGCTACTGCTGTTGCGCTATCATCGCGAAAGGGGATAACTAGTAAAGGGAAACATCCTCCTCTCTTTGATTCGCTCTCAGACGCCCCTTCCCCCCCCCCCCCCGCCTCCCGTCTCTCCCCATATCTCCATCTCTCTACTACGATTCGCCCTCTCTCGTATCGGATGCCTTTCTCCTCATGATCATCGTGATCATGTTGATGACGGTGCTGGATGATCGGTCGGTCGGACAGGCGATCGGACGGACGGACAAACAGACGGACGGCGGTTGATGGTGGTCGTGTCTTCATGATGGCTCATGGTAGTGGTTGGTGGAAGCGGTGGTGTTCATCATGAACTCCATCATCGCGCACGCCGCCAGCGCCCTCTGTGGCCATGTGGAGAAAGCTGTTGCCGTCGTTCGTCGTCGTCGTCGTCGGTAATCGTTGGTGGAGCAGCCGCAGAGGCGAGTGGGCAACCAAGTAAACGAGTGGCGGAGTGGCGGAGTAGCGAGTGGTGGTGAGCAGGCGGGTGGTTTCTGGTCTATGTATATTTGTATGGATGATCTGGTGGCTGCTTCTGCTGTCTGTGTGTTCTTGACGCAGCCGCTTCTCCCCGTTCTTGCTGTTGTTGTTGTTGTTGTTGTGGCGGCTGATCTTGAAGGTGGTCGCTTCGCCGCTGGCTGAGTCGTTGCCGCTGCTGCTGGTCGCCCACTGCTTGGTGGTGGTGGTGGCAGCAGCGAAAAGGTGCCTTGCTTGTTAATTCGCTCGGTCATACGTTCGTTCGTTCTGCTTGCTTGGTTGTTTGCCGGGCTCTTAGGCTATTCTGTTGTGGATGTTGGTTAATGTTGTTGGTGTTGCTATTGCCATTGTTGTTATTATTGTTGCCGTTGTTGTTGCCGATATTGTTGTTGTTGTTGCCGTTATTGTTGATGTTGTTGCTTATGTTGTTCGTATCGATCCGGCAGTAACGGCCGATGGTGGTGGACTGTATGGCAGAACCTACAGGCCGCTCCGTTGTCGCACGATGATGGTTGGAGTTCATCGTGATGTGATGTGATGATTGACTGACTGAATAACTGACGGACGGATTGACGGCGGACGCGGATTCGTATTGCCATCTTGTTCACTTCTTTGTGTTGCCGCCGACGACGACGTAATGTGGTGATAGTGATGATGATGATGATGCTGGTAGAGTGTGAGGATAATCACCGCTCTCTGTCTCTAGTTCTGCATCTAGTTGTGCACCGTTTCTACAGTTGATATTGGTTCTGGTTCTGCCAGTGCTTCTGCTGTTGCTGCTGCTGCTGCCGCAGCAAGACGTCGTGGTCGTGGCCATTACAAGTATTTTGTGTCCCTCGCCGTTAATGGCCCGGCCCCCCCTCCAACGTCAACATGATCGTTGTACATGATTGGTGGCGTGGATGTTCTGCTTCATCGTCTACATCATCTCTATTTACATCATCATAGCCGCCGTTGGCTCATTGTGTGTTTGTGCAACAGCGCGCCCAACTCGCGGGTGCGTGCCGCTGTTCTTGCGGCTTTCAGTCATCTATCACTACGACCACCACGGCATTATATGATCAACGCACCCCTTTCTCCCCTATTTAACTATCTGTCCTACCCTAATCCCCTACCCCCCATCTCCCCACAGACGAGCTGGTGACAACGTGACAACCCCATGGTTATAGGGTTGTCTGTCAGTCATGGTGGTGTCGTTCGTCGCTGGTGGCGACTTCAAGCATCGCGTAACGATGATCTCTCCAACTCGTGTTTGATCATCCAACTTGATGATGACCAAAAAGATCCTCGTCGCTGTCATCAACATCACCGCCGTGGACAACCTTAACTGTCGGCACGGTCTTCACCATCATCACCACCACCATCACCACATGACATAACCACATGACCTTCATCAAAATCATAAAGGCCTCCATAACCGCGACGAGGGGCATCATCCGCGTGAATGTTTGTCCTGCCCTCCTCGCCCCCTTTCTCTCTCTTGATCTGTCTTTCCTCCCTGTAAGCCTGCCTTCCTGTCTAGTAGTTCGTTGTCAACCAGAGACAAAGACGTCTATTGAAGACGAAGATTTTGATTCTTCTTACTACGGCTACTACTAGCAGTACAGCTTCATCATCGTCATCATCGCCAACAAGCGACACTTGTTGCGCTCCGGCGCAACGGTGTCGAAGTTGTCTGTATCGTGCTTGCTTCTTCAGCTTCTTCATCAAACTGTTCATACATAGCTGAGTTCCGTTACTTAGTTCTCGTTGTACTCGTTGGTTGTACATTGCGGAGGTGAAGGTGGAGGTGAAGCAAGTGAGGGCGCAGGAGTTTCTCCACCAACACAGTCTGCGCCAGCATCTCTCATAGAGGTAAGTTGCCTCGATTCTTGTGGTGGTGGTGGTCTGGTGTCTGTCAACCACCGCAAAGATAGCGGATAGAAGGTCCGTCTGGTGTTCGAGGTGGTGTGTACTTTGATCGAGGGCATATCTGCCTAGGCAGGTGTTCTCTATCGTGTGCGTGCCAGTGATTGTGTCGCTCGACGACGTGTATGGATGCGTTCTGTGTTTGGCATGCATATGAAGAAGTTACTCTCTGCGTGTTTGTGTGTGAATGTGTGTGTGTGTCTGTGACTTCTGTGCGTATATCATGAGGAACCTATATAGATAGACAGATCAGCATAATCAGAAAGGAGGTCGGCTGAGCCCTTCACCCCCCCCCCCGCACCGACGAATAGCAAGTTATAGGACACCATAACACGGATAGCCTTCACCGAGGTCGAGAGAGAGAGAGAGAGAATAGAGGGCGAGGAAAGAGGAGGAGATTAAAAAGTAAGTGAGGAAAGACGGAAATATCGAGACGATCCGATTGAATCGAGCAACTAGAGGTTGAGCGCGCGCCGACAGAGAGACATACAGACAGACAGACAAATAGACAAAACAAAGATAGATAGACGACAAACCAACGAACGAATGGCCATGGTCTAGAACAAAGAGTTCTGAGATCAAGAGTGGAGCACGGACGAATCTCGCTTTCGTTCTCTCTTTCCTTCCATATATATATATATATTATATATTAAGAGTTGAGCACAGTCAAATCTGCTTTCCTCCCTCTCTCTCTCTCTTTATATATATGTTATGTATGTATGTATATATATATATTTATACATATTCATCTATCTATTTCAATTAGTAACCTCCAGCCCTTCCCGTAGACCCATGTTGTCTCAGGGGGTCGGGCGGCGTTGGCATCGGAATGCATACTCTATTTTCTATAGACTCGGAGTAGAGATCGGAGTGCATCAAGTCGAGTGAATCTTAGCCTCTCCCCATCCCGTCCTGCACCTCATCGGCGTCACTCGCGCATCTGTCAGCAGCCGGTTGGATGCGCGTGGAATGCGAGCGCACTTCGGAGCGCACGTACATACACACTCACAATGCACGTGCATTGCTAGAGAGAACTACTCGAACTGCAGCTGATTCGCTGCAAACAAAGCCGCCAACAGATGTTGAAACGCACGTGCACCCAGCACATGCTTTTCATCATGTGTTGTTTTTGTTTCGTTTTTGGCTGTTTCGTTGTCCTGCTCTTGTTTTGCCGTTGATGGTTTTTATTGGTGTTCGACTATGATTCGTTCCCGCAGTCCGTTCTGCCAGTGCAGTAGTGGGGCATTGGAAATCGTTATCGTCGTTGTAGAACTACTAGACATAGAAGTTGTGGCCGTAGTTTGCCCCCTATTCATCTACGTGATCCAACTGTTCGGGTCAGCTAATAGCTTAGAGCTGGATAGACAGATATATATATATATATATATATATATATATATATATATATATATATATATCAATAGAGAGAGAGAGAGAGAGGGATATTTTTGTCAGATTGAACACAAGGCGAGCACTGCCAAGTGTGCAACTATATTGTAGATTATTAATAAATCATCGCAATATTTTGTATAAACATATATATATATATATATATATATATATATATATAGGGAGAAAGAGAGCGAAATAGATACAACGAACAAGAACAAGGGAAACAAGGGAGAGAAAATAGAGAAATCAAAGGGTGAGAACGCGTAAAAAGAACACAACAAAGGAACACCTCTGCTTCTCTGGAAACTTTGCATTGCATTGACACGTGCTTTGCTTGACTGCACAGACAGTTAGTCAGTCCGTCAGTCAAACAGATACACAGGTCTAACTGCCGGTGGCGGGGTCGGTGAAAGTTGATGGTGTCACCACTCAGCCAGCCAGCCATTCACCTTACTTAGTCGACACATAGCGTCAGCCGCTCGGCCGGCTAACTGCAAATCCACTAACCATTAGCGGTGCAGCGGTACCGCAGTCGGTGTCGCGAACAGACGATAAGCGAAAGCGACGAGTTCGAAACGCTCCAGAAGTTTACGCGGCAGCCGCCACAACAATTCTAAACGAGTCGCAGCTGTTATGAAGGCATGCACAGCAACAACAACAACAACAGCTTCAACTATAACAACAACGACGCAACAACAACAACAACGCAACAACAACAGCAGCAACTACAGCACAACAACAAAAGCACAAGAGCACTAAACAATTGAACAACAATAATTAAATAGGCAGATTGTAATAGCAGAACAACAGCAGCGAGGGAGAAATAGAGATCCTCCTCACTATGACAGTTTCGAAGACTACTGGAACGAGTTCTTTGATCGACCACCTTCTCGTTGGGTTTTCTTCGTCTCCAGTTGTCTTAATCGCTACCTGTTATATATATATATATATATATATATATATATGCCTGTTGGATTTGCTTTTGCTCTCTGCTTCGCGCACTCTGTTCCTCCCTCTGTGTGGTATATATATATATATATATATATATGTGTCTCCGTGCGGTCTATGTCTCCGTCTAAAGTTTACTAAGTGGTCTGTTCTTCTTTGTTGAAGGCAGCAGATGCTCCTCCGTCGGATGCGCGGATGTGCGCCACCTTACAAACCGCAGAGCCGATGATCAAGCCGCAAGGGCCTCTGTGTGTTGTGCGTTCCTGCTGCCTTGTCTTGTCTTGTAGGACGTGGTGTCTTGTAGGATAAGGTGATGGAGCCGCGTGTAAAACAACCGTGTGTTGTTCTCGCTAGTGTTGTGTGTGTGGCTGGCTAGGAGGTTCGAATTAGTTCGTTCGAAGAAGAATTCGAGCTGGCAATGCCCGTCTCAACGGAACGGAACAGTCGTCAGTGCTAAGAGTTCGACGGGGTGGACAATAGACGTGATCCACGAAATCTCTCGGATATCGTTGTCGCGTGAGCGGTAACTAGACGGCGGGAGTACAACGAGTGTCACAATCGCCTTTTGCTCGTCGTCTGTGTGGTCTATCTATGTGTGCTGTAATACACTTATTGTGAGAATTGTGCAGAAACAATCAAGACCGTGACGACGACAACGACGACGATAACAACAACAACAGCAACACAACACCGTGACAATGTGCTCCATCAAACTCGAGAGCTGTTTGGGTGAGTCAATTCTTCAATTTCGAGTTCAGTTTCGACACGTAGCGCTTGAATTCTTCGCCTTGTTGATTACATCGAGTTAAGTTCATTTGGAATTTGCTTGTTTGCAGCAGTGGCGTTACGAATCGATTGGAGTCGAACCTCGTTCCGTGAATAATAATCATAATAAGCCTTCCATTAAGGGTTGAAAATTGAATGCATTATATATATATATATATATATATATATATATGGCTACAAAAAGTTTTTTCGGTTTTGTCCGTAGAGAATTATTAAAAAAACCGAAAAAACGTTTTGTAGACCCAATAAATATATATATATAACAATTACTAATATAATATTATATAATATTTATTTTTTTGCTTTCATTTTTTGAAACAATGATTTAGAATTATCAATATGTACGTGTATCACAATTATTAATATATCAATTATATAAATCCACAATATTGTTTATATTATTATTATTGCTTGAGGTTCAGTGGCCACTCAACATCATCTTGGCGTTGCCTCTCTGTAATAGTAATAACAATAACAGATTGTAACATCTAACTATAATGGGCATTCATAATAACAAAAATGTATATTATAGTATAATAATTAACAAAGCAACAATGCCAACAACAATAAAAAAACGACCTCAATAATAATCATAATAAAAATAATATTCTATTTAGTTACTAAGTTATTACCAGCCGTTAGGTGTGTCAGATTGAACTCTTTATTTATACATCAGTTCCTTCAGGATCTTCCCCTCGGAAACGTGTCAAGAATCATACTTGCGTTGCCGCGCTGAACTTTTAAGGCGATGTGCTGCCCCAGAAACGCTGTGGATCGTTGATCTCCGTCCGACTCTCAATGATCTGCCCGATTGTCTACGTTATGGTCATGGCCTCTCTTTCCCACACGCCTAATGTCTCAATGATGAACGGACAGACGGTGTCATTCCTTAAGGCTTCGTAATGATGACTCAGGTCCCTCTCCGTTTTGAGTGCAACGCCGCCTACCGTGCGTGAGATCTCCGTATGGCTCACCGCATAAAATAATTAAAATAATAATGATTACTGATAATAATAATATTTTTTTGTACAAGGGTTTATTTTATCAATATGTACATGTATCACAATTACTAATATATGACTTATATAACATCTACAACATTGCTTATATTTTTCTTATTGCTTGAGTGTCGGTGACCACTCAACATCATCTTAGCGTTGGCTCTCTGTAGTTCCAATGACACTCTCTATCGAAGAAACGCGGTCGACCTTGGCTCCGTTGTGGCCTCGAAGAGCTTCTTCCCAAGCTCTTTTGTCAGAGTGCATCCTTGCCCCAAACGCCAGATGACTCGATGGTTCTCAAGAAGTTGCGCGTATAGGCGCCGTTTGTACATCTCCTGTTTTTGGATAATGTGGCCGACGCCCTGCGCTAGTCCCACGCCAGCGGCCGATTATGGACCCCCGGCTAGTAAGGCCATCCTAATAATAATAACTGATAACTTTCTATATCTCAAGACACATGAAGGAAATCACGAATGATCGATGCGAGGGACAGGTTCTAAGACAGATGATGGTTTGACTGTCTGCTGAAGAAATGCAGCTTCCGTTGTGGGCTGAACCACCGTACGAGGAAATTCTAGCACATGTTCACACCTCACAATTGTCTTAATTAAGAAGTAGTAATATTAAGTAAATAGGAGGAAGAAATATAATAAAGATAATATAATAATTATTCTAATATATATGATTACTTTATTTATCATTCACAATTGATTGAGATTGAAGTCCGTACTATCACTTGTACTATCATAAGATTATGTCCTTGACCTATGACGTCGGCTATAAAATTGGGGTTGCGCCTCTACTCAGAGGGGCACCAGTTGTTAAAAAAGTTCTCCTCTTTTCGCTAGTCTTTTTGCCACCAGGGCTGCATCAGGGTGACTGTTACCCGATTCCGACTTAATTGTATCGTTAAACTGTTAGTAGTAGATCCCGATTATTATTATTATTATTATTAATATTGGCGCAAGCCAAGTCTCGCCTCGAAGGCTCCCTACCCGCAAACCTGATTGACTCGATCCGTCTCGCCGTCATTGCTAGACCGGAGAGCGGCCTTTGGCTGAATGTCCGCCCGGATGGCAACCTTGGCACCGTACTGTAGGTACGTTGGAGCCTGGGGTTAAGAGCCGCATGCAGCCTCCGCCTAGGCCTTGACGTTTTCGCCGCTCATACATGTTCTTGTGGCACGAACATGGCTAATGCGAAGGATCACTATAAGCTGAGCTGCAAGAAGGCGGCACCCATGAAGCAGGCACGCCACAACGCCGTAAATGATATGCTTGGTAGAGCCTTCAGACAGGCGGGCTTTGCCGTGCTCGTCCAGCCGACACATCTGTGCGAAGAAGAAAGCAGAAGACCGGACATCGATCCCCCGGGGCCATGGGGACATTGCTGATCTGGGACGTGTCGATTCGGAACACTTATACGGCGAGTTGTACGGCCGTATATGCCGCACGGTAGGCGGCATTTCACTCAGAGCGGACAGCGGGAAAACTCGTCTCTATGAAGTCTCGGGAAAGACCATCTGCCCGTTCGTTATTGAGACATCGGGCGTGTGGGTGTGGGGACGAGAGGCCATGGCCATAACGCGGACGGTCGGCCAGACCATCGGGGACAAACGAGTCTCAGCGTTCCTAAGGCAGCGCATCGCTTCAGAAGTTCAGCGCGGCAACGCGAGAATCTTGACACTCTCCACACTATGTGGCCTCAAAGGTTACCCACCCTGCTGCTGCTGCTATGGCTGCTATGTGTTATTGCTGCGGCGATTGTTGACTAGAGATGGAGGTGGTTAGAGGTGTCAAATCTTCGTCTTTCTTGTGTCCAGTTATCCTATCGGATGGACAATTATGTCACCATTACTACTGAATATGAATACACTATTAATTCATTCTACTACGACCCTTAATGCTTGTCAATTTTCCGAACACAGAAAGCCACCTGGCGACGATGCCTCGACTCGACAACGGTGTCACCAGCGTATTTTCTGCCTTCAGCCAACGTAGAAGGGTTAGATCACGGACTAGCCCCTCTTAATAACCAGCAGCAACAGCAGCCGGCAGCAGCGATTGCAGGGGAAGGGGAATGGAACCTTAGTCTGTTGCTATCGAACTGCTCAAATATTAAGTGTCTATGTTTTGTGTCGACTTACTACAGCCGGAAGTTGCTTTTCCTGCTAGCCTCGCGCTGACGACCTGAAGTCGATCATCTGTCGCTCTCTGTTCCGTTGGCTGGTTGTTGAAACTGTTTCGTTGTGGTCGTCATCGCCGCCAACAGCCAACCACATACACATATGTGGTCTAACAGGGCGTATACATATTGGAAAGTGTATGCATATACATATACACAAATATATATGCACACACGCATATTTATAAATAGCCTTATATCACATTTATGAGATATTGGGATGTGCGGTGTAGTGCGGGCTGTGCGTGCGTCTATTTAGCCATTGGCTCATATATATATATATATATATATATATATATATTCAATTTTTCAATTCAATTTCAAACGTAGCTTATTCACGGAACTGCATTTCACAAAGCTTAAGTCCTTGGTATATAAATATATATATATATATATATATATATATATATATATATATATATATATTCAATTTTTCAATTCAATTTCAAACGTAGCTTATTCACGGAACTGCATTTCACAAAGCTTAAGTCCTCAGTATATATATATCTATATATATATATATATATATATATATATACATGTGTGTTCAAAACGTATCGCGACTTTTGTGTTTTTTCAAAAATTATTCATTTATTCATGAATATCTATTTTGTCCTCTTCAAAGTAATCCCCATGAGATATTATACACTTGTGCCAACGGTTTTTCCAATCTTCGAAGCACTTCAAAAAACCATTTTTTTTAATCTTGTTCAGCTCCTCCTTCGATGCCGTCTTTATCTCGTCAAGCGTAGCGTAACGTCGTCCTTTCATGGGCCTCTTCAGTTTAGGGAACAAGAAAAGGTCACAGGGGGCCAGATCTGGGGAATACGGTGGCTGCGGCATCATTAGTGTGTTGTTTTTGGCCAAAAACTCGCGCACAAGCAACGATGTGTGAGCAGGGGCGTTATCGTGGTGCAAAAGCCAATTTTTGTTTTTCCACAAATCCGGGCGTTTCTGGCGGATTGCTTCGCGCAAATTGCGCATAACTTGCAGGTAATATTCCTTATTGACCGTTCTACCCTGTGGCAAGAACTCATGATGCACCACGCCCCTGCAATCGAAGAAAACTGTCAGCAAAACTTTCACATTCGACCGAACTTGGCGCGCTTTTTTCGGTCTTGGTTCGTGCGGCAGCTTCCATTGAGATGATTGAGCTTCGGTTTCCACGTCATAACCATAAACCCACGATTCGTCACCAGTTATGACCCTCTGGAGCAAATTTGGGTCGTCGCGGACAGAGTCCAACATCTCATTAGCAATGTTCATGCGATGCTGTTTTTGGTCGCAATTGAGCAATTTTGGTACGAATTTCGCGGCGACCCGTCTCATGCCCAAATCATTGATAAAAATCGAATGGCACGAGCCAATCGATATGTTTAGGTCCTCAGCAACTTCTCTAACGGTGATTCGACGATTGGCCAATACCATTTTCTCCATTTATTATTTTTCGCGTTGTTGAGTGCTCGGCGTCGCACGCTCTTCGTCGTTCACATCTCTCGCCTCTGAAACTTTTGTCCCGATAACGTTGCTTCGTCCAGGTAGCTTCCGTATCCCAGTCAATTCGATGCATCCGCGCACTTAATTTCGTTTTTCACACAAAATTTGACGGTTCTTGATCATTTTTGATAGTAAAATCGAAGAGATCAAACACGTGCAGCAAGCATGTCACATTGTGACATTCGATGGCGATTGTGGCTTCATGAGTGAAAGATTCAAATATAAGTGAAAATGCCTAATCTTTAACTGCAAATCTCGATACGAACACACCTCAGTATATATATATATATAATATATATATGTAAGCCTAATCTGCAAATCCTACGAAAGACCACTTCGTAGGGGTATGTATCGCAGCGGTACTGAACGCGCCTGCGACTCGTAGTGTCCGAGTGGCCGGTCATCTGCTCCACTTTGTGCACCCATCGACAAACAGTGACGTCTCGGGCGACCATGTGAGCATCGATAGTGCATTCCAACATGCACAAATATGACTGTTGCTGCTGCTGCTGCTGATGATGATGCTATGAGGATACTACACTGCGGAGCAGCAGGCGATGAGTTCGGGCGGCTTTCTGCGTATCGAACTCGGTGTGCCGGTCTCGCTCGACTCGAATATTCGCCGGCCTTCATCGTGGCCGCCACGTCCGCCCGATGATGGTGGAGAAGTTCAGCAGCCGACACCATGCAGGGCCCCCCGCGCATTCTAGACAGCATCGCCAGCGATGCACAGTGCGTTCTAAACTCTTCAAATTG
Source organism: Dermanyssus gallinae (assembly GCA_003439945.1). Lineage (NCBI taxonomy): Eukaryota > Metazoa > Arthropoda > Arachnida > Mesostigmata > Dermanyssidae > Dermanyssus > Dermanyssus gallinae. The sequence goes on from QVRM01001721.1 coordinate 15,873, forward strand.
AAGTCAAACACGCCGTCCCTGGCAATCATCGCCAAGACAGGGACCGCGATGATAACAACAAAGACAACGGCAACGACAACAACCGCGACTTCGGATGACCGCAACCAAAAAACGAAGCGTTTTTCCGCTCAATTGAAGAATCGCAATGAAGTGGCAACGAAGGATTATGCGATGGATGGGCGATCGACCCGCCGCCCGTTTGGTGGTGATATGGGCCATATATATATATATATATATATATGTATATCTATATGTATATATATATATATAGATAGAGAGAAGGGGGGGGGGGGGGCAGAAAACGACAGAGTACCCCCTGCGTTAGGTACTGCTGCCGTGGTCATCGACTGATGACCATTCTCATGACTTCATGGCCCGTTTGCCTGAAAGAAGGTGGAAAGTGGTTGCTTGGTTCCCTTTGCTTCGATGAGACCGCATCACGTCGGGGAACAGATGTCCTTGGCACCCACGCTTTTGCCCAACTTTGACCAACTGCGACCAACTGCAGACGCAGCAGCAGCAGCGCTTTCAAATGGGACTGTTTGATCTTTGACCCTTCCACTGATGATTCAATTTCAGAGCGACCCGTGATATCGTCGTGCGAGCGGCTTTGACACTTACGCCGACAGCTGAACGCGGCGAAATATGGCTACAGTGGCCACGGCGGGCTTGACAACGTCGTCCACCGTTTTACCTATATACTAAATCATGATCTCATACAAGCCAGCGCTGCACAAAAGCGCTAGCTTGAAATCACATCGCTACATTTCATATGCGTCCGAGAATTGAGGTGCCTATGTATATATATATATATATATACGTACATACATATATAGTAGGGAGAGCGAGCGAGAGAGAGGGAAGTGTCCGGCACATTAACCCGTTCGCAACCCTGCAGGTTTTCTAGGACGCTAAGGAGCTTGCTGATACGAAATTCGAGGACCTCATAGGCCTGCTCCCTGAAGCAAACAAATACCTGCACAGGTCCTACGACGACCTTATCGTCTCCTTGAAGCACCAGCGTTTACTCTGTGACACACTAACCACGGCAGACAAAGCCCGACTGCGTGCCGTCGTCCAGAAAGGAGCCAGTAAGTGGCTCCAACTCATCCCCTCCCCAAACCTTGGCACTTTACTTGACCACGAAAGCTTTCGTCTGTGCATGGTTTGAGGTTGGGAGGCAAGGCTAATTGAGGAGAACCGGTGTTCGTGAGGAACACAGGCGGACATCTGGGAGACTCACCGACTCTCCTGCAGTGGAAGCGAAGCACGCCAAAGCCGTTACAGCGAGGTAAATGAGGTTACAGCCCGAGCTTTCAGGTCAGCTCTAATGCCGTGCATCCGAGGGCCCACCAGCGTCCTGAGATGCGACGGAAAGAGACCGGACGGTATTAACCTTGAAAGGGAAAAGGCGCTTGTTTGGGTTGCGACGATCACCGACTTGCAAGGCTGAACGTCTAAAGATCAACAAATATGCCCAATTCGCCACCGAGTTAATTTTCGTACCGCTAGTGTTCGATACACTCGGGGGACCTGGCTCTGAGCATGGTCGCTTCGCCAGAAGATTGGCAAACGAATCGAATTGGTGTCCGGAGAGAAAAGAGCTCTTGACTATCTCACGTCAGCGGCTACCTCTGGCAATTCAGCGCAGCAATGCGACAGCAATCATGGGGACAATGAGGCACTGCCTCAAGGATAAGCTCGACTGGTAGCACTTCTCACAAGCTATATGTATAGTTATGCAATCACATCTTCCTGTAATCCCTAAATGGAATAATATATATATATATATATATATATATATATATATATATATACCGAGCAAAATGGCTTAGTGGCAAAGCCTTTGCCTTGCATTCGGGAGGACTGGGTTCGAGACCCAGACCGGCCACTCTTAAATTGGTTTGCATGGTTTCCAATTTAGACAAGGTAGATGCCGGAGTGGATGAAAATTAGCCATGACATGAATAAACCGTACATGGGCAATTTGCCTTACGGAAAATCTTTAAAAAAAGTTTATATATATATATATAGAGAGAGAGAGAGAAAGGGAGATCGATTAACTGCTAAAATGCATGATGCACAACGAACGTCGTCGCTAAAGCCACGGAAGTGTGGGATTGTCGGGGATGGCCGCAGTACTGTCTTCTCGATATTACTTTACCTGCGTTGCCGTGTGGTAGAAAGGTCTGAGAGGAAGTTAAAATGACAGAGAAAGTTACGTAGAAATGGTCGGATGTTGTTTGCTCCTCGTGAAGCCTCTAGCGTTTTTTTTTTGTTGAACCGTAAGGCTGATGCCCGTGTACAGTTTCTTGATGTCATGGCTGATTCTTAACCCACTCCGGCATTTACCTTGTCTAAATTGGAAACCATGAAAACCAATTTAAGAGTGGCCGGTCTGGGTCTCGAACCCAGGCCTCCCGATTGCAAGGCAAAGGCTTTGCCACTAAGCCACCTTGCTCGGAGCCTCTAGCGAGTTATTCGGTGAGTTGATCCATTTGATGCAAGCATCAAATCTAACATTGATAACGGGTGCTCATTTTTTTGGTTGGGCACTCTCAATATTTGAGCTCATGAGCACGCTCATCCTGAGGCCTAGTTCTTCGAGGTAATAAGCGAGAAGTACGTGCGTTGCCCCACTGAGGTGGGCGATGGTCTTTTGGGGGAATACCTCATCGAACTTGTTGCCAGCGGTCCAGGGGTCCAGGTTGAGAAAACTGTGTTATAGGGGTCTCGAATTCTAATTGGGATTGTACGTTATTTTCGGCCGCGAGTTCGGACGCCGGACAATAGGCTCCACGGGCTCTCCGGAGGTTTATTTACAGTATTTTAATATTACTTGTCATTTTGTTCGCGTTTTTTCGGAGATTTGTAACCCGTTGTCTGTAAGCTGGGCACTGCGTCGTATTTTCTACCTATGTTACATGCATTTCAGCTAATATTAGGCATGCGGCCCTTGGCGACATGTCCTTCTCTTTCGCATTTAAAGCAGCGAGGTTGGGTTTATATATATATATATATATATATATATATATATGTGTTTTTTTATTATTTAAACATTTATTTAGGAATTATATATACATGTGAATGTATATATATATATATATATAGGCACACACCCGATGAAACGCACGATGCAAACCGGGCGTTTTCGTTAACGTCACGGGAGGGTATGACTCACAAATCCACTTAAAGAGTCTTTGTTTCTCGTCGGGGTTGGCCGCAGCATATATATATATATATGTATACATATATGTATATATATATATATATATATATGCGATGGACGACTTGGTTAGTTGAGTGGTTAGTTTTGGTTGTGTCGTTACAACGTCTTACAGCAGTGAACTGTAGAGCAGGCTCGAGTGCGGTAGGTGGACTACTGAGCACACTAGTGGTGACGGACGCCGCCATGTCGTTAGGCTGGTGGCGAAGTCCAAAGTCCAATCGAACAGCAAACAGAACAGCAAACAGAACAGCCAGACAGACAGACAGACAGATAGATATACAGTCAGTCGAACAATCGCTCGCCTAAAGCGTCGAGGTCTCGAGACGAGCTTCGCCATTGGCTCGGCCTGGCGCGCTGGAATGCTGCCGTGGCCGCGCTTCTACCGCGTGCTGCTACCGTTGCCGGCTGTGGCTATGGGCCTTTCGGTATCGGACGACGGACCATCGACTACCACTGCTACCCCCTCTCTCTCTTTCTCTCTCTCTCTCTCTCCCTACTACTGTTGGATGGCTGGCTGAAGGTAGGACAGTCGCGAGTCGCGAACTGTATTTCCACCCTGTCTCTCTCTCTGTATTTCCATCCTTCCCCTCTCTCTCCTCTTCTTTCTCTCTAGCTCCCATTCGATTTCTCTTTCTCTTTCCTTTCTTTTCCCTTTCTCCCTCTTTCCATATATGCACTTCGTTTGCCCTGGTGGTTCTAGGTGCTCCCTTCCATCGTTCCTTTCATTCATTCATTCATTCTTTCCATCTCGTCCTAACTCCCTCGGCCGTTGTGGCGTCGGCCGCTGTACTGCCGCTCTGCGTATTGGGAGCGCACGTTTATTACTTCGTTTTTTTTTCTTCTTCTTCATGTTGTTCTTCTACGCCGGTCGGCGTTTGTTTGCCCGCCAAACCGCCAGCGCTTCACACCCCGCCAATGAACGACGCGGGGCGGCTTCGGTGCTACCACTTCATATATATATATATTTATATATACTTTTTTTTGTCCACGCCTACCGATTGATGAGCCAATTTTCGTTTTCGTTTGTGTTGTTTTGCACGAAGAAGGACAGATGAAATGCTATATATATATATATATATATATAAAATCTCTATTTATTAGTTGACGCGTACAAACATCGAAGTGTTTGTACGTTCTCAATGCACCGCATGCCTCCTTCTCCTCCTCCTGCTGCTCTTTGCTGACCCCCCTGAAGTAGACAGGCAAGCAGGGGACATAGCCTAGATTGCGTTTACTGTGCCGATGTTACCGTTGTTGTTGTTGTTGTTGATGTTGCCGTAGTAGCTGCAGTGGCTGCTGCTTCTATTCATATATATATATATATATATATTGTTGCCGGTTGATTTGACACCGGATTGTAAAGAAAAGACGGCCGCTATTTAATATAATAAAGGAAGGTGGTAGATATGGTGATGACGACAATGCTGATGGTGATGGTGGAGTTGTCGGGAAAGACACGAAGTCAAACAGAAGCTTCGATCGTGAAGTCTGTCTACGTGAAGTGTGTGCATTGCACTGGTGCGCCATGAAATGGCGGTCGTCACCTTGGGCGCTTGTCATCGTCACAACGTTTTTTTGGCGCCATTCCCTCTTTGGCCCTCATTGGGAGGAGTTCATACGTTTGTGGATGGAAGGCGCTCGAACGGTTTTGATTCGCTGCTGGCTGAATGGTCGCACAGGTCGACTGGTCGGCGCGCAAAACCGGTAGCAAGCAAGCTTATGTAGTTTAAGTAGGAGCAGCACGAGAAGAGGCGGAAGAAGAAAGTTTCACATTCGAGTTACTTCGACGAATTATTACTGTTACTTCCAGTCTACGACGACGACGGCGGCCGTTATTGCTACAACACTAGAACGTTTGCGTTGGAACTATTTCTATTATGTACTTCGTTGGCTGGAACCACCACCGTTGTCGTTACTCTCCAATTAGACGACCGGCCTCTTGTTTTCACCGGTTCCTACTGCTATTGATGTTGATGGTGGTGTTGCTTCTGCTGGCTGTTGTGTAGCCACTGTTGTCACAGTTACCACCACCACTGCTGGTGGTTAACAGAAAGCTCACGATTTTCACTACTGACGGCTGTTTCAGGCAACGGTTGGTTGCGGCGACTCCCCACGGCATTAGTGCGCTGAGCAGCTGTCGGGGCCTGTTGCGCAGAGAGCTCGCACTTTGAGCTAGATGCTAGCTTGTGGAGTGGATTTCACTGATGACTGATTCTACCGGTCAAACTACTGTTGCTTGAAATACTTGAGACCGTATAGATGCAGCCCAGCATAGCTTCGTCAGCTCACACACACACACACACAAAAAAAATAAACAAACATACATACGACTAGGCAATTTATGCTATCTAAACAAATGCCTAAACAATGGCTGTAAACAAACGAAAACTCTGTCGTGTCTACATTTGGACATCGACAAAGATCAGAAGCTTAACGTTGAGCTCTGTTACTCACTAAGTTAGAACGCGTCGATAGCCGTCGTAACTTAGTGAGCTTGGGGGGAAGGCGGGCGGAGGGGGTATTCACGCGTCCTACTCACCCAAATCACGCAGCAAATCGTGCAAACGGACTTAAACTGTATAATTGTAAGGAACTGTTACAGTCCGCCCTTGATGGTTTCACTCGTTGCTAATGTTATGAGAACAAAAAGACCGTCGTCTCGAGACCGACGTCTCGACGTATAAGCGTGTCATCCGTATTTATTCGCAATATTATCTAGACGATCAACGTACGCGTGCAGTTTACGAGAGTACCTTTTTTTACGAGAGAAATTGACTTGTTTGCACCAAGGCACCAAGGTTTACCTTATTAGATTTCTTACTTGGCTCGAGCATTCGTACTTATACTGTTTTTCGTTTCTTTATGATTCTGCACGCGGATGTTTTTGTACAACTATCTAGATAATCTAGTGTTCAGGATATCATCACCGTTCTCTTCTACTAAGGCATGCATGCTTATAATGGAACGCCTATGAGCTTAAGTAGTTAGTTCGCTGTGGAAAACAGCTCAAGAAGAAGCAGAACGAGTGTTTTTCTGGAGGAATCCATATCGAAGAATTGATTATCTCCTCTGAAAACACGGCTTTATCTATTTCAAAACATAGGCGTTTTTAATCTATTCAACATACGACCTATTATTTGCCACTAAGATTATTATTATTATTATTATTATTATTATTATTATTACTGCTTCTGCCTCTACTGCAGCTATTGTCAGTGTTGATTTGCCTTCCAGAGGGGAACGTGTATTAACGTGCACCGCTAATGTGATGAGGCTGTGTGGGCTACACCTCCAGGTAAACAGACCACTTACCGCAGCTTACGTCTGCACGCATCCTGTTTTTGGTCGGGGAACGAATTGCTTCATGACTGTCGTCTGTAATATTCCTGCGTCGAGGGAAAATACGAGGTAGATAGAGAGAGAGAGAGAAATGCCGTACTAGCTTTAGAAGGTTTGCCGGTTCCTTGCTTGGGTGGGCCGCATGAGATTTGCCATATAAGGAAGGAAACGGTTGCGCCGGTCGCTCTTCACTTGGTTCTACCTTGTTGCTTATAGCGGGAAGAAGGCCCACAACGTTGTACTATCGTTAGCAACCCGCTACGAGTTGTCGACGAGAGCCTATGGTGAGATGACGGCAGAGCAACCGCGCGCCAGAGGTAAAGTGCGGCATAGTTCTGCTATGGCGAGAGAGGAAACCGTAATGGCCAATCATAAGGTCCATTCAGATCGGACGAGGTCATCCACGGCCGTTTAGTGGCACTCCTTGTGACGGACGGGTTTTCTGCAGCTTTTTGTGTCGCAGCTCTCGCGGAGTTCTGTGTTCAGTCGCAGTTAGGTCGCTGCGTTTAGAGGAGAGGGGAGCGAGACGGGTTAGGCAGCTGGGCCATAGGGGTCTCGCACCTATTCAGGCAGGATAAACTGGCACGGCTCTCGCCCCTCTGCTCGACCGGCGCTGGTACGTGAAGATGGGGAGAGGCAGAGATCGCCGCGTAAGGCGCGAAGTTGGCTTTTCCGTGCTTTCGGAGTAATGGTAAAGCAGTACCGAGCCCCCCCCGGGGGGGGGCCAGAACACAGGTCTAGGAATTGTAAGTCCCACTCTAGTCACGTTAGCTGCTCGTGTGTGCATCAAACATTCTCGATGGCTCCCATACCGAAAAGTACCCCCAAAGAAAACGTCTTGCGTTATGGCTCTTACACAACCAGGCTTACACCTTCTAGTTTCCGTGTTGGGTGACCTCATATCACACTTGTCATTTTGGGTTTGTTGCATAGAGAATTTTTTTTAAGAACCTCGTTATTAAAATCCTGTTGGAGTGAGCTGAAAGTAGTCAGACATACATAGCCAACGAGGACTGCCGAGACGTCGACTCAAGTAGAGCAATACTGGTGGAGGCCCTTTGACACTTTTAGCATTTTGAGTCGTCAAAATGTTGTTTTATTTTCAGTCACCGGGCCGATTGAGTGCGCCTGCTCGACAGGTTGCAGCTAGCGTGACGTTTAGTGTCTGACTGAAGAACTTTGAGATGTGCTGTCGTTACCTGTTAGGTATCTATGCCGGCCTGTTTGAATCACGTTGACTAACACCACCGTTTATCCCTACCTACATATACAATGACTACTACTATAACTACACTACTAGCAGCCATTAACTCCACATATCAGCAAGCATTGCTGCGAACCTTCTCTCTGAATATTAGATAAATAACGATATATATATATATATATATATACATAGTATATATAGATATATATATATTAATATAAGATATATATATGTATATATATATATAATATATAATATAATATTATATATATATTTTTTTTTTACTATAGGCTGTGATGCTGCTGCCACCTGCTTAGAATCTGCTGAAGATGTGCTGCCACCTGCGAAAATGACTGATTAAACATAACAACACAATCTTGGTATTTCATGTTAGCAGCGATGATCGAGTCGTATGCATCCATCCACGTATCTATCGATATCCACTGCAAGGAGTTCCACAAGCGACGCTCATCTCATGTCTGGGCCGCACAACCGTCGTTGTCGACTGTTTACATCTCAACGCGACTTCGAGTTGTGTATGAGATGCGCGGAACTGGCAGAACGTCTATGCGCGGTTCGACGCTGCCACCTATGCGTCGAATGCTTTTGTAGCTTGGTGCTCCATTGTGCGAAATGGGTATGCAGTAGCAGTAATTGCTGTAGCACGAGTCGTATACGTGGAAACCACAAGGGCAACTGCGTAGTAGTAGTAGTAAGCTGCAGAGGCTGGCTGGATATCTACGAGCATAATACGAGCATCGATCGATTGAGCCGCCATTTTCCGTAGGCGAACGTGACTCCGTTCTCTTCTAGCTCAACTAACCGAACGGATGAAAGCCAAATGGTTGGCTTTCATCTTCGGGAGCAGGCTGTGAATCGGAACGACTCGTCGACTCAAATGTCGATCACGTCAACGCTGCACTCGTAACGCGCTACTAACGGCGGGGTATGGCCACACCAGTGGCCGCAGTCACTGTTCTCTCTCTTTCGAGATTACTTCATCTGCTGGCCACTCTACTACTCACTTGCCATTGACGCTGCTCTCGAGTTGCGTGAGGTGGTTATTTTCGCATCGGAGATCGCAAATTCTGCGAACGGAATTCCTCGAAACAGAAACCGTGACTCATGGTCGGTCCTTGAGGAGCGCTTCTACAAGGGCTTGCCATGTCCACGGGCACACCTCTCAGTCCTGCGTCGGGAGACAATAACTTTCGTTCAGTATTTCAAAAAGCACAGTGTTCGTAACAGTGTCTTACATCGTCGGCCTTCTCTGAGTTGCACATACGCCATATGGGTAATTAGCCCTATCTATGTGGTGTAGATGCTGGCGAAAACACCCGCCGTGGCCCGTTCAAGGTTGAGCGAGTCATGGGTAAGGCTGCATCATATATATATATATATATATATGTACGCCTCACAGTGATTCCAACCCCGTATGGGACGGAGAAAAGTCTAGAATTAAAAACCACCTCCTGAAAAACGTTGTAATTTTAGTGTATCTGTTCTGCTGATATCCCGTCCCGCTGGTTTACCGACAGGGCCTCGTTGTAGGGCCTCGCTCGGTTACTGGTCGTTCGTTCAGTGTAGTCCGCTTCGTTGGATAGAGGGCAGGTTGTGCATACTTACAGGGTCCTATGCCGAGAGTCTCCTTGCTGTTCATTAGGTTTCACTGTAATGGTAGACGTTTTCCAAGGTTTATGATAGTCTCTGTTGTCGAGAGTTGCATCGTGCGTTTGAATACTTTTTGATGGTTCTGTAAACGTCTGCGTAGTCCTTGACATATATATATATATATATATATATAAAATAAAATTCTCTCAGATTATTTCAAACACGCTGTATTCGAAACATTTTCTGAGATCTCTAAGGTGTACTGTATATATATATATATATATATATAAAACAACATGTGAAGTATACTTTATTGCATAAACGGGATGCGTGGTACGGTACAATGGTGAAATCGCTCGCCATTGTGAGCGTCGTGCGGGACATTAGTTGTATTCAAATAAATGCGTGCTATCGGACCCTTCGGGCTGTTCTCTAGATAGATGGGCGTGTGTCATCGTGAAAGGTGATGACGCTATCTGATGGTGGTGTCGTCTTATACCACTAGTCAGGCAGGGGGACTGGCAGCATGTCGGTCATCAATAACAGTCGTTGTATCAAGTTCACAGTCGAACGCTGCTACGATGGTTGGCATTTGACTGAGAGCGCTTGCCGGCGGTGGTGAGACCTCGGCGAGACGTCATCTATGTGGCTGGGGCTGTCTTTGTTGTTATGGCGGTTGGTGGTGCTGCTGTTATTGTATATACATATATATATATATATATATATATATACACAATGAGACAATTGTTGCCTCTTATATATAAGCAAATAAACTTAAAATGAGTTTCTATAAAAAAAAAAAATATATATATATATAGATTGTTACCTGATGAGATGTTACAATAAGACAATTGTTGCCTCTTATATATAAGCAAATAAACTTAAAATGAGTTTCTATAAAAAAAACTATATATATATATATATATATATATATTTTTTTTTTTTTTTTTTTTCCCGTAAGGCTATTGCCCGTGCACGGTTGTTTTATGTCATGGCTAATTTGAATCCACTCCGGCATTTGCCTTCTCTAAATTGGAAACCATGCAAACTAATTTAAGAGTGGCCGGTCTGGGTCTCGAACCCAGTTCTCCCGAATGCAAGGCAAAGACTTTGCCACTGAGCCATCTTGCTCGGTATATATATATATATATATATATATATATAATGCAGATTCATATGCTCGATGCATGCACTCTCATTATGTCCGGAGACAAGTTTTCATCGACTTTTCTTTACTTTGTCAGGGTCTTCGCACTTCCATTAACTGGAGCTATTCTTTTTCTTTCGGTCTCCGCCCCAACAGAACTACCTTTGTCGCTGAGGCCGGACACTAAGCGCGTGTTCACTCGCCAATTTCATTCTTAGCACGTTTGCCCCCCATCCACTGTAGTTTCTATGAGTACTGCCGCTACAACAGCAAGCCAGACGCCTTAAACTTGAGAGTAGCGAGAAGGTAGTTCTTGTCTGGAGACGACCACAGACTAGATGCTTGCAATTCTAGCCCATTATATATATATATATATATATATATATAGATATGTACATATATATATATATATATATATATATATATATATACATATATATATATGAGGCTGCCTATTTTCGACGTTTGGTAATGAGCGTTTTTGCTGATAAAAGGATTTCGCATTATTCAAGAGTGCTGCTCCTGTATTCCAGTGCATCTGTAATCATCCGCTTTTTTCTTCATTACTATACATATTTATTTATATCAACGAGTAATTGCTTGTTCGCTCTGCAATGCCGTTTCTGTTCTGTCGCTGCAAACCGTTTCCGTTGAGGTGGCCTCTTTTTGTGTGGCCGCAACTGGCTTATTTGTGTGCTCTATACTGTTCTACATATATATTTATTCTATTTTGTATGAAATTAAGTTGTCTTGACGGTATTGTTTTCTTGCGTAACTACTTTTTACATACTATCTTCATGCATATTTTGGTTAGGTAGTTCGGACATGAAGTTCCGCTGGGCTATTATTAATTATTTCAGAATTGGCCTACCAGCCAATTCTGGCCAGGCCAATTCTGGAGTAATTATATTATATACCACGTATATCAACTACACTAATAAGTGATCAGTGTAGTGTGTATACGTAACGTAGGTCTTGAAAGACTTGTTTGCGTTAAGCGTACGTAAGATCTGAGATGGATTGACGTGAACTCAAGCCTTGCTACACGGCAGTTATTTTCGACCTTGTCGTAGTTCTAGTTTTCATGGACAATGTTAGGTTGATATTTGCGTCGGCGAAAACATTGCCGAAATTGCGAGCTGTCTTGATTTGTGCTGTGGCCGCAGACTAGGATTGGAAATTAGTTTCCTAATTGTGTCATCATATGTCATGTTAGGATATTTCGAATATTTTTAACTCATATATTTAAACCGGGTGAGATCGATGTGGTGCTGAAGAGCATACTACTTAGCATGCGAGACCTAGTGGTGCACTTGTATGAAATAACCACAAATAATGAACGGCCGGTTATGGCCAGAGTAGCTGATTTTGGTTACGACTGACCACCGTTACAGAGCCTATCTAGCTCATTTTAAATTCATCTGGTCATTCTAAAACGCGTGTGGCTGGAAAAAACTAACGACTTTGTGTAAACGAATCATCTGTAGCGTACATCCGAAGGTCTGGTACAGTCTGGAACGGGCGCCGGGAGACACATACGGAACCGCACAAATCTTGGGGTTAACAGCAGACTAAATAAATACTGTAACATAGATATAGTACGTTCGAGACGACCGTACGACGTAGGTAGAAATATATATATATATATATATATATATATATGTTGGGTCTGTGTCGCAGACTGACTGAGGCAGCTAAGGGTACGCCGATAAATGTATGACAAAGTTTACTGGTTACTTTGCTGGTACGATTAGCAGTAGGTTGTATTTGTTTATCGTACATTCGAACTCTGCTACTGACTATATTAATAAATCTTTTTTATTTATTAAAATAGTCAGTAGCAGAGTTCGTATTATTATTGGATATTTTTCATCATTGTCAGATCATCACTGATCAAATTGAAGTGGCCAACGTGATTCGACAAAGAGCATGTTTGGCGTCTCTGCTCTGAAAGCTATATATATATATATATATATGCGTTCGGCGTCCGTGCCACAGGCCTTAAGACCCATTACGAGCGTCGAGACATGTTTTGTACTGAATATATGTTAAATGAATATATATGTTGTATTAAAAAAAACATATATATATATATATATATATATATATAGAGGCTCGCGACATTCGAAACTCGCAGGTGGCGACCGTTGCCCCACTTTTCTACGAGACCAACAACGCAAACCGCATTCGAATTCGATTAGCGTGAGTAGGGAGTCATTACGATTATCGTGAAGGCAACTCTTGATCATGAAAAGATCGTGAGACAGCTCGGTGCTTTGACATTATTCAAATAGGTGTCTTGTATAGCGTAGAACCAGGATACCAGGACTTGAGACATCTCGGAGACCGTCTCGTATCATACCGGTCGACTGATTGCGTACGCAGGATAATGGCTAGAAGCCTGACGGTGTCTCAACGTCAGCTCGCTCATAACGTAGGCGTGGGTGATGGGAAGAATTGTATAGACATAGGCTACATCTCAGGTCATACGCGCATCACTTTAGCCAACGGTGCCTGATAAAAAAGAGGGTGCTTTTGTGCAAAAATCTGCTAAATCGCTTTCAGTCTGGGCGCCACCTGGAGGTGGTCATCATGGTCTGATGAGCCAAGTTCGGCCAGCAGCAAGCCGTAACGCGAGAAAATGACAATCGCATCGTGGACGAATCGAACGTTTATTGTGCTTGGTTTAAAGAAGTGAAACTTGCGTTAAAAAGCAAATCATATATTTCAAATAATCCTATAGTTAATGTGACGAAATGCTAATCATTATCAGGCAGGGTCCTGAGAAATGGTTTGTTTGTACGTTGATTTCGGTACGGTTGGTTTGCCGTCGATTTCGCGACGAACGTGAAGCGACCGAAGATGACTTCCGTTCGGGAAGGCCTTTGACGTCCATAAGTGAAGAAACATATGACAAAATTCGTGACGACAATCGCTGAATTACTATCAGTGATGTAGCTGAGGGATTGGAGAGATATTACGGATCAGCTGTAAGATATTTTATGCGTCAAAAGACTGGCAAAGAACTTAATTTTTGTTAATTTCGATCAAATTAACGCCCCTCGGAAACGTCTCAATTGAGCCTTCAGGCGCTAGCAGAAGACCCCGGATTGCTTCAGAGAATGATTACAGGACACGAGTCATCACAGCCTAGTCCTCCCAGTGGAGCTTCCAAGGAGGGAAGTGATCTAAGAAATTCGGATAGAGCAGATTCGAGAGTTTTTTCGACTGCAAGAGAATCATCGTTCACGAATTTCTGCCACCTGATTCTGGGGTCAATAAAAAATATTACCGCGAATTTTAGAAGAAGATTGTGCGAGAACGTCTAAATGCAAGATACCTGAACTCTGGGCAAACTAGTCTTGGTTCCTCTATCACGGCAACACATCGGCGTACACATCTATATATATATATATATACTGCCGCTCTAAGGGCCTCTGATATAAAAGGGTGACATGTGTATTTAGGTATACATGTCAAGCCAATTATGATGTGAATCAGTCAATCCGTTATAGAGGAGATTTAAAAAAATCCATAAAGCAAGTCAATTCGATTCTGAAAGACGCGTTTAAAATGTTTTGAAAAGAAGGAAAGGAGGTGGAAACGGGCTGGAACTATTCTTAAGAGACAAAAACATCTTGGAAGATGTTTTTGTCTCTTAAGTAAATATTTCTTTTTACAAATATGTAATATGACTTTCCGATCCTCCTGAATATATATATATATATATATATATAACAACTCCAAAATGAGTCATTTCGATATTTATTTAAGAAACGTGCTAATCTGCCGATAAGGGTTCGCCAACGTTTTAGGCGACGTCATCATTGTACGTGCATATAACGCATCGGAGCTACTGCTGCCGTTTTTGTCCGTTTATAATATTTTTTGGAAGAAAAAAACATATATATACACACATATATATGCGTTATTCTACTCTAAACGCTCTACTGCTACGCTGTTGTGTAATACATAAGGAGAAAGACCCTGTGTGAGCGAATCAGGTGGAGGAGTTTTTGTGTGACCTTTCGGGTCCCTACCACAGCGTTTCCAGTCAAAAGCTGACTCTGATGATGACGAGCAGAACAATTCGTATGCAAAAAAATTCGCACAATGAGGTTGGTGCGCTCAAGAGTCTAATGACACGACGGGCGATACGAATTCCAGTGAATTCCATGACCAAAAGTTGACAGGGCAGAGCGTCTCCCTTCCCTTTGTTCAGCTTGGAGAAATGTGGTGGATCCCAGTGGTGGCGCACAAGTATTTTAGTTCATACTTTCCTTACGCTTGCTTTTTTCGACGCAGTGGGAAGTATCTACCTCCTTCGTTCTGAGTTGTGGTGGTGCTGCTGCTGCTCGGGTTACACTAGTAAAATAATTTAAACCATAGCAAATAAAAACACGTACCCTATGATCGTCTAAAATAACATGTTATGACCAATTTGTGGCACTTTTTTTTCGTAGATATTTTAGCATATAGAGAGAGAAAGCTGTTATGAAAAATCAGCTATGTACAATCGTGATAAGCGACAAAAATGTGAACAGCATTGCAACAACCGCAATTTTAACTTTACTACTGTTTCAAGTTGACAGCACTCGCCATAACTAACCATTCGAATGTAACAGTTCCACAACAATCACTACCGATTCTCTATGGATGCACACGTGTTACTCAACATGCTAGCAACAAGCTGGGACGGACATCTGAAAGGGGCTTTCTTAGAGTTCCTATCACTCAAACGGTTTAAAACTGTCCCTTGGTTGTTTTCTCAGAAGTCGAGTTGACAATTCTATTCGACAAGAGGCCGAATTCTAACTGCCCGAATACGGAGGCGGAGGGCTCGCAACTTTCACAGGTCATTAGAAAGATCCCAAATATTAGCTTTCCTAAATCTATTCTATTTGCTATTGAGAAGATTGAATGTAACGATGTCTGACGCCCATTTATATTGAAAGCACAGCAAAAAAAAAGAATTAATCCATCCGTTTCGTCATCCATAAGCGGAAGCTCGAATTATTCGATCTACATTCGACTTCTAAATAGCTAGCTCTCCCACTGGGCAACTGTCGACAATTAGCAATATATGTATATATATATATATATATATATATATATATACTACTCGCCAGAACTTTGCCCTTCTTAGTTGAGGATGGCTATTTGACATGCACTACACTTGGCGTCCGAGGTTCTACCAGTGTTTGTGAGACGATACGTGGTGGTGAGAATCAGTGTTGGACATTTCAAGCAGTTGACATATTAAAGGCTATATGGTTGGCAGATCTTGATTTTTATTTTTAAATAGCTGCTTGCAATAAGTACTGGTCCGAGCTAGTGCATACAGTATACGGGGGATGGTGGAAAGGCTGGCGGCTCCGATCTAATGTGCCATGGCGTCGATTCTGACACACCACATTCCAACTACTAGATGCTAAGGAATAATCTCCACTTGTGTGTTCAATGGATTTAGCTGTTTAGTACGGCTGCGTCTATCTTGACGCGTCGTCCTCAACTCAGTTGCACCCCTCCGTGGAATCTTTGGCGAATTTTCCGATCGGGTATCTGATGCTTTCCAAATGCGTCTGTCGCTTGTGGTATTGAGGACGACCAGACCACGGGTCGGCCGTACATACAGCTTGAGTAGTCTGTGTCCTTGGCTAGCAGCTACAAGTGCACGTGTTATTAGCTGTTGCCGTTGTGGTCCTCCAGTGGAGTGCGGACGGGAATAGCTTTGAAAGCTTCGGCTAAATTTGGTCACGGCGATCCAACACCCATCCTTGCCCCGCGTCTATCTTGGCGCTCTTTCTCTTTTTCGGTGGTTCTCTGTCTATGTGTATGTGTGTCTCTTGCTCTCTCTATATACATGTATATCTCTTTTCTCTCTCCTTCGCCCCTCTCTATCTCCTTCCCTTTCTTAATTCCTCTCTTTCTCTTTGGCTCCCTGTTAAACTTGAAATCGATGTCACACACAGTCTTGTATTCCTTTCTCCTTATTCCTGTCCTCTTCCTGCGCTCGTTCTCTACTACTCTCTGTCTTTTTGCCTTGCGTACTGCCCTCTCCGCCTCCGTCTTGCAGTAGTTAGTCGTGTTTCTGTTCCGGTCCTTCGCTGTCAGTTGCGATCAGGGATCTCGGGAGAGTCTCGAGAGCATAGAGATGATAGCGTAGCAGCAGCAGAAGCAGCAGCAACGACGACGACCACGACAGCGTCCTCGCGTTGAGCAGACCACCTGGTTGTTGATACTGCTTTAGCTGTTGTTATTACTTGCATACGTTCGGCATGTCCTGCCGCGAGCTTGCGGGACCTTGCAGGACCAGGCAGAAAGCCTCGGCCTGGCCGGAGGCGGAGGAAGCGATGCCCGCCACTACAGCCAATACAGCTCCCACCAGCTCCCGTCCGCAAGTCAGCCAGCATTTGCAATCCCAATATAGTTCTGGCTGGCTCAGATCTGTCTTTGACTGGTGGCGGTGGTGGTGGCCGTCCCTTTTACGGGGTCCCCACTGCCCTTGTGGCCGCCTAACCGCCTAGACCGGGGCCCTGTTCCAAACATTGCCCTTGTCCCAATCGCCGCCGCTCCGGTGTATCTCACTAGTGGTGGTGCAAACAGGTGGCTCACGTTTGCATATATATATATATATACGTGCATATAGGTTGCTGCTGCGCTCCTACTGCGTCGTTGCTACGAAGTCTTCTACTACGATGATGCAGCAGCTGCAGCATTACTACCTGCACCACCACCACCGTTATTGGTATGCCGGTGCCATGCTGCAGTTGGAGAACAACGAGCTTCGAGGACTAGGCTTTGAGCCTCTCCTCGCCTTTCCTCCTTTGCTCTCCGAGTGCTACTAATGCAGTCGTGGGGTGCCAGTAGTGGTAGATGTCGAGAACGAGTCTTTCAGAGATGCCCTAATGGCGAACATAGAGAGTGATAGAGAATGAAAGGTATCGTGTGTTGTGTGCGTGAGAGAGAAAGAGAGGTACTTACTTGGCGGCAGCGCGCCCACTCAACTAAAGAGTAGAAGAACCCAATAAAGATTTTGCGTCGCCTTCATTGATCCAATTGGCATTGTTGTTACAAAAATGCCCTCGTAAAAAAGTGCAACGACTTCGAGCATAAGCGGAAAGTTCTTCCACATGGAACCATCAATAGCGAAACAGATGTTAAAAAGTCCTATTTAGGGAATATCCGGATACAATCTCTTCTCTGTCCCTCTTAAGTAGTAATTGCCCCCCGATGCAATTCCGGTAGGCCAGATACACACACATACACTGGAGCATATATATATATATACTCGTTTAATAAGCGTCGTTATCAAAGCCACGGTAGTGTGTAGTATGGGTAGTAGGTAGAGCGAAGGTAACCTCAACCGGAGAATTCTCTGATATGCCAAGCCCTTGTAGAGGCGCTCTTCAAAGATCATGAGGCCTGGTTTGTGGCAAGAAGATTTGTCGAATTAATCTCCTAAATAAAAGGCGAAAGGATAACCGCTGCAGACGGTTGAACAGCCTTAATGGCAAGATAAAGTGTTCAGGCGAAGCAAAGAGGACGACCGGATTTTAGTGGATTTGTAAGTCCCCCACTACCGTGGCGTTGACAACGACGGCTGGTGTGCATCATGCATTTCACTGGTTAACTGCTATAAAAATAAATTAATAATATGAATGTGATATTTTAACGCATCGAGTAACTGCCATGCTGACTGCTCATATGTGTAAAGCGTCTAAAAGTATTAATAAAAAACACTTCGTTTGCATTGCGTATGGCTGACAGAGCAGCCGGTCACTCACGTCGCAGTCGGCTGCAAACGAAGCACCAATGACACAAGCATGGTTTTGAAGTAGTTGAAAATAGTTACAAAATTAAGTGCTGGGGGGGGGGAAGTGTTCTTGCAAACTAAGTTTCAGCCAGAAACAAATGCACTTGAGTTCATTTAGTGTCGACATTAAGGGCTAGAATCAACAGAATAAATGGTATTTATGACTGAGTGTATTGTGCTACTGCTACATGTATCTGCTGGAGAAAGCCCATTGAAATATAGTATGAAAAGGTTGGATTTGGCTAAAGATTGAGGTAAAATAATGGCATCTAATAGCATCGGACATCTAAGAGTAAAAAACTAAGAACAAGTGGCTTCGATGATGCTTAGAATTAACTCCCCTCCATTCCACCCGCGGCAAGCTTTAAAGTAATGGCTACAGCTGCCGTTCCGAGGGTAGTTGTATTGGGGTAGAAGCGTAGAGGTTTCAGTAGCGTGCGTAAAAAAACCTTTAGTTGGGCTTGAGCGCATTAAAACGTGTGTCGGTGACGCAAGATAAGATACCTCTAGCAGAGTTTGAATTTTGGTAGCTTTGAAATCATGGATTCAATCGATACTTTTTAAAACAGTTCTAAATTAGATCCGAAACCCTATACCTACGGACTGTATAATTGATTATATATTTCAATATGGTCGCAATTAATAAGCAGTACGTATAAGGTTATTTTTATGTTATATTTTATACATTGCTATAGGCGATTTGTACTGATTTAATATAAACCAGTAGCTGAGCAGGTTTGTGCAGATCCTCGTTTCCTCTTTGAGGTGCTTCTATGTCACTTGTCGTGCCTATTTAGGTGCTTATACTTGTGTTGCGATTAGCGAGAGTAAGCCGGCAGCGTACATGATGCAAAGCAAGAATCATTTGATCCACGAGTCTAACCAAAGACGCATCTTCTTTATATTCTTTTACAGATTACTGAGGAGCGCACGGTGACCGATTGAGGATGGAAATCCGACCTTCGGAGTCGCCGATCTACGTGAGTACTATTTTCGCCGCCGTCACTATTTCGCATCGACAGCAGCTAACCATGTAAATTACTTAGTTGGTAAACAATTTAGTCTTTCGTTAGCTTGAATCGAAAAGCCACATTAATAATTTTGCTTCGATCGCACTCAATTGAATCGTACTTACGAGAAGCGCTTTGTTTCTCAACTCATGAGGCGATTCTAGCTAGCGGCGGAAAAGCAAGAGTCGACGGCATTCGTGACTGAACCACTCGCGTACATGTAGTGCCGCGGAGGAAATACATCAGGGCCCATTCAGAAACAACGAAGCTAACTCACCTTCTTTCAATGGAATGGTACGATTATAAAATCAACTTTATACAGGGGACAACTGCGTTGTACTTGCCGGATACTTCCATCAATATAATTGCATCAATATAATTACTACTTCCATCAGTATAATTGCAATGAATTCCAGTCTCTTGGAAGCTAGTCTCAATCTATTGGATCTAATTGGGTAAAGTTGACATTGGTTAAAGTTGTCAGCATATTAGCGTTCCGCAGTATGTGCGGGGTCTCCACAGCCTAGGAACCTATCTACGTAGCTCCGCAAGGAAGGTCTACGATAGATACATTTGCCATAAATACCAGGACTGATAGAATCAAATACAAAGGTCCCCGAATAAACACTAGCCTTCGGAACCAGAACCAGATAGTCATTTTCGACATACGTTCGTCAGCTCTTTTACGGTCTCCAGTTGTACCTTGATGTATCTCTCCGTATAGGAGCTGGCTTGCTCTATTGGTATCTTGAATGTCGTAGATGCGATAATGAAAGCGGCACCGGAAAATGCTTAGGGTCCAGATCTCGTCCGGAACGAACATCTGCGACAGGCGGTTGTTCTAGCTCCTTGCCTTGCTGCTCGCTTCAACGAACTTATGAAAACGTACTACATTCTTGAAGAATGGAAGTTTAGCCTTTGAAGTGTGATACCGAAGGGAAATAGGGGTTCCACTAATGCCTTCATCGTACCGTCACATAGCAAAGAAAAGCGTCATTTCCAAGGTTCTATCTGCATTGATAGCGCATTGACTGGAAGATTTATACGAAGTACCGAATGCTTGCCAGAGCAGAACACGTTTCTGGAGAAAGGAGATGGACGATGGCGGTTTGCGCTGTTCTTCATACCAGCATTAAAATGGCCTTTCGAGATAAACGACTCTTTCTTTGTTGTCTTCGTAGACTTTACGCAGATTTCGATGAGTGTTCGGTAATACTAAAGCTATTAAAGGCTGTACAACAGAAAATAATTAATCAGACTACAGGGGTGTACAGGGCAATAAATTCAGCGCGCTATTGGTAAGCGAATATCTGCCGGACGAAATCCGGCGGCGCCACTGGCCAATGAGTACACTTATGTATGCCGATGACCTCGTCGTCTACTCCCGAAGTCGATTTCACCTGCAGCAATCGCCTACATCATTGCAAAAGTTTGTTATCCTTAACTCACAAGTGATAGATATATCAAAAACTAAAAGCGATGACATCTCGCCGCGGAGGTAGACTCGCCGAGAAAGGTGAAAAAACTTCGCTTGAGATCAGCACCAATAGATGTTGTTCTGCTTATTTCGACGCAAGGATTACATTTGTACAGACATATGGAGAAAAGAATTCGCAAGGGCATTATGCCCTTCATTCATGGTACTCCAAAGGCTCATTGATTGTTGCTAGACGTCGCTCTCAGCCTTTTTAGTTTAAGGATTGCACCGATTGCTACTTATGGGACCCAGGTCATGTGGCCCCGCTTATCCTTATAACAAATTTGAAAGTACTCGACAACTTTAAGCCAGTTTTCTAGAAAGAGTGCTATTAGTCCATTCCACTAGCCGCAACTGGCTTGTCTATCTGCTGACCTCGACACCACTCTTTGTGGTGTTATCTTACTGAGTGTGAATGTAAGTCTGCGGATGTTAGTTGGCGTTATGAGACGTTCACGTATTCAGCTAAGCGACATTCCCTACACTGTAGGCTCTCGTGGCGTACCCACATAGAAGTTGTCAATCCTATATAGATGTCATTGTATTTCTTTTGCGAATGCGTTAAATATGACTTGCTTTCCCCCGACTGGTTACCATTGTTCTGGCGTTCTGTATAGTTTAGAAATATCTCGAACAGGGGAAGCTATACGAACAGAGCACAACCTTTGCGCCTTCAAGCCTATTATAGCCAGAAAATACGAATGGTATAGGTGCCCTACTCGTTGACAATAAAGTGCGTTCTGAATTAAATACAAATATGTACATACATACAGATAGGAAAAATTGAAAATGGCAACGTAAACCCTTTGTTAGTTTATGGACTTGCCATTTCAAGACCAAATCTCACAGCATCGCTCAAAAATTCGAGGAACAACATAAAACGAACCGGTGACACCCCGTTAGATGAAAGCCATGACTTGGGCACTAACCCCCGAGACTACGCCGCCACCATATAACCGCATACTCGCTAAGTGTCAAATCAGGAGAAAAGCCTCATGCGTATGAACGCTATTCACATTGAGAAACGGTGGCCGCCTATATGGGCTGTGATACCGACCTGTTGCTTCAGTAACAGATATTGCAGACCTTGAACATAACAGCACAGCCGGACCTTTTGTCGGAATTGTCGCAAGCAGGGCGTGTATTAGCGTTTGGTCTACGAACTGACAATCTACGGGCAAAGCGTGAATCAGCAAGTAACGCATGGGATAGCATATCGATTTCATATTGAATCCGTAGTTGTAGTAGCGAAGTGTCTATAGCCTCAACAGCACGGCAAGTTTACAGTCGCGGCATAGCCAAGGATTAGTGTTGCGGTAACGTCCTATAACGATATATGACGATATTGTTGCCACCGGTTCTGAACGGTCAAAAGGTTGGCAACCCCAGTAGCAGTACGTTAGTTAGCATTCCGCCATCCTACGGTGGGGATTGGGCGTAGACTGAAACGAAAAAAGAGTGGAACCCACGTCCTCTTTTTCGCTTGATTTCCTCTATCGTTGTAGATAGCTTCAGTTGCCGTTGCGGGCTTTGTTGTTTGATGAGAATCTCTTCCAATACCAATGGGTTCTGTCCAGCATGTCCGCCTACATTTTCATAGTAAGAAGGCTACCGGCGTTGACGTAGGTGAGTAGAACCTACTTAGAGCTCCTCGGCGCAGCAGCAGAACTTATGAGTATCGTCAGCAAACACTTTGTCGGCCATTCGTAAAACGTAAGCACTGCGATCCGACTGGGATTTGTCGGCATTTGCCGGCA